>ML809795.1:0-31052 GCA_009831015.1 Picea engelmannii | reverse complement strand
AAAGGGAACTTGAATCAAGGAGGTTATCATCTTGTTAAATGACAAACCCTTAGCCAAACAATGAAGGGGGTTGGGGCCTCAAACATATTCATCTGTTTGGAAATGCTCTAGCTGGAAAAAGTCTTTGGAATCTTATCAATAGATAATGTCTGTGGAAAATATTAATTGTGCAAAAACACCTCTCCAGGATCACTCTTGGACTAGATTAGGAGTGATAGAAATATTACTAAAAATGGTTTTAATAACTAGAAAGTGATGGTTTTAGGCTAGAAAGTGAAGCTCAATAGACTACTTGAGTTAGATTGGGCCCAAACTAATAGAGTTCCTACCCTCTTGCTTTGTCACATGTGGCATACCCATTCTAAATAGAAATCGTCTTCAGACTAGTACAGTTGGCATAAATGATTCTAGATTGTCAATATAGTTCCCGGATAAGGTGGGTGAAAGGGGGCACCCCTGCTTTACCTCTGTACCACTAGCAGACCCTTGCTGAGTTGTTGACTTAGATCCCAGGGAAAATGACACTAGACTAGAAAACAATAGATAGCAAAGGATTCCACTGAAAGTTGCTTTGAGGAGAAGTCAAATTTTGGATAAAACCTAAATTTCAAATATTTGTTGAGTGGAAAATTTAGAAAGCTATGCAGAGACAAAAACATAATCACAGCACGCTGGATCACTTGTAGGTTTGGGATTACCTTTTAGAAATTTCATTGGATGCATACAACGTGGCTATCCAAAATGTATATATATCCATATCACAAAAGAACATGAACGTATAACTATTTTCATTTTAGGAAAAGAACATTAACAATAGACAAACCCATCTATACTTGAACTATGTACTTGAAGCTCTATAGTGAGGTGATATATGTGTACCACTGTGGTCGAGCCTTAGATCGGAGCCTCCTCTATGAGTCCTCCTCTGTGAGCGGGGTCCTCCTCTGTGAGTCCTCCTTTGCGAGTCCTCTGTGAGCAGGGTCCTCCTCTATGAGCGGGGTCTTGGACTAACAAAATATGGTCACTGCAGTCTGCCAACGGGTGCATGGGCCGAACTTGGGAGTAACCTGTTACCAACCAGAAGAAAGTCCAAGAGTAAAATACTAAACCCGTAAACCTCAAGGCCCAAAGGGGAAATAAGTGGTAACAGAAGAATGAAGATGTAAACTGGGGAATGCATTTCAGATCCCATATAATTTATACCATGTGGGAGGGCCAAAAATCTCCATGTTCTTTGGAAATCGGGCAAAGGGAAGATTGAAATTGGGCAAAGGGAAGATTGTAGGCTATAGCTACCCAGTGCTGAGTGCCCACTGCCCATACCAAAAAAACGGGGCGAAATTAAACCATAAATCCCGATTTTACCAAATGGCAGGGCGAAGAAGCTATCATAAATTCCCATATTTCTAGAAATTTGGCTAATGGAAGCTTGTTCCTCCAAATTTCAGGGGCTAAATAAAATGTTTTTTCCTCTATCCCTCCTAAAAACATGGGCTAACCCTGTACATGATTTTTACCTTAAAATAAATTACGGGCTAATAAAATAAGTTTAAAAAAATCACTCTAATACAAAAAATTAGCCCAATAAAAAATTAGAGGCCCTTCAGTTTCGCCCATGAGCGAAATTTCGCCCCTAAAATCATCTATATACATTATTCAATCCAAATGGAATCATTGTATACTAATAACATCCCCATTCTATTACAAATGTCATCTTATGCCTATCCTCCTACGCAATATTAATCTGGTGATACCTAAATAATCCATCAGTAAATGAGTAAGCTTCATGTCCTCCAACATTCTCTAAAACTTTATATGTCAATAGGGTAGGAAATGAGTCATGTAAGAAAGCATCATTCAATTTCTGCAGATCCATGCAAATTTCGATTTCGCTCATTTTCTTGTCTTGGACCACTATTGGACTGATCCATTATGAATCTATGACATGTTCAATAATCTCGGCTTCTATCATCATATCAATTTATTCTTTCACTTTCTACTTATATACTGGGTTCAATCGGTATGGTCTCTGCTTTACTGTCTTGGCATATTTCTTGAAAGGGATCTTCATCTCCCCTAGCTCCCCAATAATCCCTTTCATTTCTAAAAATGTAGTTGGAAAAAGGTCATGATATTCGCGTAGTAAGTCAACAATCTTCTCGACATTTTCTTCATTCCAGTGGTCCCCAATGTTTTCGAACTTGGGATTATCCGTCGTACCAATATTCACCTTGTGCATTTTCAAAAACTTTGCATACACGACATATTCAAGCTCGGGACCCTCTACTTCGCACTCTCCTTCATTTTTTGGCACTTGCAAAATTCTTAGGTCCTCATCCTCCTGGTATTCTCCAACAACATTATAGTATTCCAAAACCTATTAAACCATCGCATAAAATCTTGGTGCACTATATAAAGGTACTTGTCCCATCGAGTCTTCTAATGTAAAAATCGTGGTCTTGATAATATACAAAGATGTATCAATCAAAGGAGCATCATATTCAAAATTTAAAGTTACCTTGAAGTTGCGATTCAAATCTTCCCAGTCTGTTGTTCCTCCGTGTATTTGTAGTTATATATACTAGTTCTTAGGGATCACATCCAGAGCATGTACAAACAAGTGTATCAATTCCTTATTAGGTATTGAACTCCGTATCGTTGCGCACTATGTAAGATGATATGTAGCACAACTCAAAATAGTGTACTTATGTGAAATACAATTAGTTTTTTTTATGAACCTGATCTCTAATAGCCTTTTGCATTGTTGCCAATTATTTATTCGATCCTTATGCACAACCCACCACCTTGCAAGGGTCTCTTTCAGTGTGACATATAAATATATCAATCTCTATTTATATGGTATCTGCAATTCAAATTATTTTATGAAATGATCTATATATGTTAGTCGATCATACTTTGAGGGATCACATGCCTCAACTCCAATCCAACGCAATGCGTGGGTAATCCGAGCACATCTCCTTGTAGATACTTCATGCAATCTCTATTGTCAATGTTCCAAGGCTTCTTCTAAATATGACATTCAAGAAGTGATACTTCCCCAACTGAGTACACCTTCAGTAGTAGGATTAACATGGACATCCATCCATGTAGTCACATTGTAAATATTATCGAGCTCTTTAGTACTAAAGCCTCCCATTGCTTGTTCTACATATTGTCTTCCTTCTTTGGGATCGAATGGCGCAGTAAATTTCAAGTCTCCTACTTCAAAGATCATTTTTCTCTTATTCAAATCAATAATGGTCTAGTTATCAAAATCCTAATCAAGTCTAAGTAGCATTGGCTAGGGTGTACTATTATCCACTATCTCAATTACATTAAAATTGGCTATGTTGTGCACTCCATCGATATTAAAATTCACCCACATTAGTATTCCAATCAGATCAATATTGTACTAATTTTCTATCCTCAACTGGATTGGTGACCAGATCAACTTTGGTTTACCCATCATCTCCCATGTCTTCTTTGGAATAACATTCACATTAGATCCCAGATCCAAGATGATATTATCCAAATCATAGTCTCTTATCTTCGCATTAAGTCAAAATTCCCTACTTGTCCTTTTCTTGCGATGTACCTGGTTAAATTATCTTTGTTCAACATGAACTTATTTATATTGCACAAACTTGTTGATCATCTTGCGCAGCACGTTTAATGTAGTTTTTTCCTTTATTAGTTCTTAACAACTATTTAAGTTTTTTCATATTACTTTCCCTTTCAACTGGCCTTTTTGAATGTTCATAGGCATGTCATACACATGTTTAGAAGTCGATGTTACCCATTTTGTTTATAATAGTTCCTTCCTTGTTTGCTTATATGTGTCTCTCTCTTTTCGAGGATAAAACATCAAAGGAGGTTCTGTGACTTTCATGACCCACTAGTCAATTTGAATTCCTTGTTATGTTGCATCAACACTTGTTCTTGTTCCTCTGCATGTAATTGCTACTACCATTGGTTGATCATCGTGTTCTTTTTCTACTATCATCTTCACATTCTGGTTCCTTTTTCCCCGCCACTTGACCATCAAGAGTGGATAGTATTTTGTCACATGATCCAACTATCTACTATATGTACATTCCATGCAAGGATTCAAACAATATCACACCAAATTCGCATGATGGTTATAGTTATAGCAAATAATCAATCCTCTCCCTATGTTGAGTCCTCTTTTATTACCTATGAATCCTCCTCTCCCTCCTTGATTATATGCTTTAGGAGTATTATACTGCGGTATCCATGCTTTTGATCCATCTTCCTCTTGAACTCTATAAGCATCCAGAATCTGTTCTCTCAATATATCAAGTGAGAGAAATTCCTTTTTGTCATGTCCCACAAACTTACAGAAATTAAAAAATAGGATTTTGGCATTGCTCTAATACTTCTGCATCAAAATACAAGTGGATGGGTGATGGCCCATATTTCTGCATATCTCACATGATACACCTCCTCCCGAGTCCAAGGGATTCAAATATATTTTATCCAAATACTCTTTAAATGACAGACACTCACTCCTATGATGACCTTTCATTATGCATGTAACACATCAAAATTCTTCATGCTTTTCCTTCCCTTTAGAAAGTTCATGCAACTGAATTGTTAATGTTTCTAACTACGACGGAAACTGATCCATTCCTACTCCATTCTCTCCTATAGGGGATGCTTCGAATTTCATGGTGATCTCTAATGTTGTTGACTGTGAAAAAATCCTTTGTTGTGTCAAAGGACAATGTATATGTGGTAAAAATCCCACAACAAACCATTCCCTATGTTTCTCATCTGGAATCTAGAAGGTCAGCCGATCCATCAATATCTTGAATCTATGATCAAAATCCCATATTGATTCATTTTTCAACTACTTGATCTCTTTTATTTCTATAATACACTATGACTCAGACTTCAATTTTTGGAAATATTTTAATATATATTTCCTGATGTTTGCCAACATTTTGGATTGTCTCATAGATGCAATGAACTGATACTTCATATACCAAATTAATGCATGGTCTCTTAAATTCATTACTAACTATACCATTTTTTTATCATCATCCTGGACTTGCTTCACTGTCCATATTTCTTCACCAACAAACAAGTGTTGTTTCGAATATATTGTCCATGCTCTGTGGAGGAAAAACATTCTCAAAGTGGGCTCAACTCCAACCATTGTGTACTGCAAAATATTCTTCCTTGATGTCCCTAAATCAGTGTGCATTGTCATACTACTTCTACTACTCTGGCTAACTACAATTGACAAAGTTTCATATATTACCTCAGACCTTGCATATGCACACGAGGTCATGGGTTTGACATAGAGTCTGGCCTGAGTGGGGCTACTAGGATATAATGGATCTCCTTCTCCTAGAATAAGTTGATGATCTTTTTCCTTCTTTGTGCACAATAATCCTTCTATTTGGAGCACTATGTCAGTGTCTCTATCCTTAACATGACTTTGTTTCCCTTCTCTATTAGCCACAGTCCTTTTCTTACTATACCAAAATATATTTCCACTACGCAATACTCCAATATATTCTTTCATCGCACATTCTTCTTCTCTTGGCATTCTCAACCCATACGTTCCTCATTTATTCTTTCCTACATCCCTCTTCTCCCATACTCTCATGACATCCCATGGTTAGCCCCTAGTCCCCCTACATGCATGCAAAGGCACCTAGCTACTAGGGTGATCAGATTCCAACTTCATAACCACTTTATCACACAACAACATCTTGATCCAAGTAGACAATGATTTCAAATATCTTCCACACATACCTTTAAGTTACTCCCTCTCTTCGACACTATATGAGCAGGTACAATCTATAGAAAATTCAATAATATAACCCCCCAATATACTATCCAACCAAAAATCAACTCCATGTGAGAGATGATTACTTATGGTATTAAATTCCTATGTCAACTCATAGGTCCAACTCTTTGGAACAACAATGCAGAATGTTCTATTCTTTTAAGATAATCTATGTATCCAATTATCGAAAACTACTAAGAAATCAACAAAGAAAAACTTATGTAAATATGTAAATGCATGCCTCTATAACCACTTCTATGACATGATCCGTTGGTTCTTATACTGGTCTCTAAAACATTTGTGCTCGTTTGTCTCCAACCATTGTCTAATCTCTTCCTTAGTGGGCCTCCACATTCCCCTCAGTCATAGATCCTAGTCCCGACAACAGAACCATTTGTTGGTGCACAATGGGCATACCCAAGGTCCAACATGAATTCACCAACAAAACCCTCATATACCGGCCCTTTAAGCAAGACCCACAAGTACATGAATTCTCACCTGAGGTATCTATGGGAATTTAACCAAGTTTCCATAGTAATGAAGGGATGGGAGGTAGTCCTCATAACCATTATTCTTAGCATTAATTCATTAAACCTTATATCATGTGTGCATAAACATAATAAAATATAACATATTTAGAATAAAAACAATAATTCATATGCACACAATAAACAAAACAACAAACACATCATGACACATAGACACCATATTTAACGTAGTTCACCCAAGATGGGCTATGTGTACAATGATCAACTTCTTATTATACTATTCGGTATCATCCCTTACAAAATATGTGCACTATGCTTATACATTATTCCCTTGTTGTTATCCTACCCTCTATTTGTCATTCTTCACTCTTCACTCTTGCATACAGTGCACACTCACATATTAGCTACTTCTTACTCTCTGACTCTCATGTATCCCAAAAAACATTACATATTTATACAATAACATTAAGGCTTAGCCCTTTTCCACGGACAAAATTCCTAACGACTTCCAAATATCCTCCTTCCTTTACACGAGTTGATCCCTGAAAGTGCACCAATTGTCTTTCCTTCTTTTTTGCACACCAAGCATTGTTCCCAAAACTAGTCCCAAAATCTTGTGCCAACAACTAGTAAAAAAAGAGAGATACTTTTGTTCTTAAATATTAGGGTTAACCACCTCCTTATAATATCTTGATTTTATTTTATCCTCTAATTCTTTATCGCACCATAGATTCTTCTTAAATTTAGCTTGTACAATGTTTTTAATATCATTGATATTGTACATAATGACTTCTTATTTTATTCCCCAATGATATAAAGCTAATACTTGGCATCATTATGCCATCCTCGCTTTAGTTTTTGGTGATTTTATCTTGAGTCCGAAGAAATTTTGGGGAGCCTCTTTTCATCCATGTTGTTTATATTGTTCTTGTACATTAAGTACCTAATCATAGTTGTGATCTCAATGAGGAAAATCTTTCTTTGATGAGAAGGATATGATAGGGTGCATTTCCTTTAATTTTGAGATTATAAGTTATAACATATTTTTGGATCTTATCTATCTTTCTTCATGATTCTCAAGAGATAATACATCCCCAAAATTCACATCCGTATAATATAACATGAGTCACAGGAGTCTCAAAAAGGATATTTTTCTTATCCCATAGACAAAGGTCTACTAATGTACAATTATTTTCAAGCCCATAATAAGCTTTGTGCCCTTCATTTATCCTTTAATCAATGTTATAGTTCGAATTGAGCTTGTGATGAATATCAATTCCAATATACTTGTATGAAGGCACTTCCTCCAATATGTTGTTCTCATATACAAAAGTAGCATAGGTAATCTTGTTGGATTTAATTATCATAACCTTCATTTTGTTAGTGTTCATAATCATAATTATACTAGAGAATAATTCCTTGAGGATTCTAAGAGGCTTAATAAGGTCATAGGGATTCCTTACAATAAGAACAATATCATGGGCATAGAGAAGAAGGACGATTACTATACTAGTAAGAGTTTTTCCAACACAACGTGCTACTTGCAAACAATCTTCTAACTTGTCAACGTAAATGCCAAAAGGGGTATGGGATATGGGACAAACTTATTTGACTCATGTATTGTAGTTAATTTCTTATAACCAACCCTCAGTGCTCCTAAACTTGGAAATAACATTCTCATACAAACTTACTGTGGTATCTCTCATCACGAAGGGAACTTTGATCTCTTCTAACCTATTCCAAAGGTTGGTCCTAGACACACTTTCAAATGCTAGATTTCATACGGAAACTGGTGTAATGGCCTAGCTATCCATTAAATCTCTAAAGCATGAAGACCATTACATGAATATAAAAACACCTAACCAATAACCATAAACTAATAAAACTAATTGCATATGATCATATAATTCATGAGACATGATAATGATGAGGAGCTTACTTGAGAACTCAAGACCTTGAATTACTTGTAACAATATACATGTCGATCCATTATGCTCCAATTTTTTATCTAGATGACTGCAACACTAATGTTGGCGGAGAATATCCTCCCAACCAGTCCCCTTAGTGATCCAGGAGGATATCGGTGGCCACCCACCTAGTCCAACTGGCTCAAAACAATCTTTTGGCAATTTAATATTTTTAGGAGTTTTCCGGGTCCCAAAATTCTGTGGCCATTTTGAGGGCCTAAAAATCGTTTTTTCATGATATGGCACCTCAGATATTGCTAATGGATTTTATTTATCCCCCAAAATGATTCTCCTCTTGAATACCCTTCCAACAAGCTATCGTGCGCCCTAAACGAAGATCGTATGCAAAATTTACAACCCTCGGAAGTTGATGTACTAACTTACCCTAATAGGACCCACACGACGTTTGGTGCTTCATGTCCTAGGGTTAGGTTTTTAGATGTCTAGGGTTTTGGAATTCATGTTTATTGTAAAATATTCCTTCAGAGCGTTATTGTACTCATATTCTTGTGAATGGGCATAGTTGTCACATCTCTTCTCAGAGATAAGTTGCCACCATTCTAGCAAGCTTGTTTCAGTCTCCATTTTATAGTTTTCAACATATTTCTAGTTTAATAGAAGTCAAGTTTTACTGTATCTCTGTTATTTTTCAGTGTGTCTCTATGTTCATATTATAAATCCGTGGTTTCATTTTGTTTCTCTCATAAATATGTATCAGTGGTATCAGAGTGGTCTTCTGCTTGTCATTTTTTTAATGCATGTCCCCAACACGGTTAGGGTATAGAGAGTTGGGTCTTGAGCTTGTTTCTCCTAAGAAAACTTGCTCTTACATGCCCAAGAAACTGTCCATGGCAGGCGAAAATAAATACGATGGGACATGAGATCCTTTCAAAAAAATTCTCGAGGAATCCCTTGAGCGACAGATGAACAAGATGATGCACACCTTTTCAAAAATCCTTCGAATGCTTCTGAAAAGTGACACATCCACCTCAAGTGGAGGCACCCTCACCTTCAAGGTACATATCAATTTTTATATTCCTATATTTGAAGGTCAAACAAATGCGAATGTTGTAGATAAATGGTCAAACCTTCTAGAAGGGTATTTTTCTATCCACAACTTTTATGATAAAGAAAATATTACATTCGCGCTCCTCAAGTCCATCCCCCATGTCAAATATTAGTGGGAGACTTTCTGTGAGAAAAAGGAAATAGAGGGATCCACATTATTTATAGTTGCACCCACTTGGGATTCCTTCAAGGATGATATTAAAGAATAATACTACCTTGTTGGAAGTTATGATGGTTTGTATACAATATGGGCACACTACAGTAGGAAGGAGACCAGAAAGTGCCAGAGTTCACCAATGTCTTCCATACCTTGTGCACCAATATAGGTATTTAACATTTTGAGTGACATCTCATGCTCAAGTACCATGATGTTATGCATAGATACATCTTGACAGAAATGGGTTTTTTGGATATCTCATCCTTGGGCACGGCCTATCAATATGTCATCAAAATTGATCAAAATCTTAAAAAAAAGACAAGATATTTTGGGTCTGGGAATCCCTCATAGTAGAAGCAGGGAAAGGGAATCCCTAACCCACATGAAAAAGGACATATCAAATATGGAAAACCTTAGTAAAACCAATCCAATACACAAGAAAATAAGGACAATGGGAAGACAAAGAAATATACTTTGAAGTGATGTGACTTCCCTAAGAGATCTTGGAATAACATTGTTGATTTCTGCACAAAGAAATCATTAGTGGTTGAGGTAAAATCCTCTAAATTAGATGTGGGTTTCAACTCTAAGTCAGAACCAGAAAAGGGGAGACCGATCATTGATGCGGAACACAGTGCCATTGTTGCTACCACCAAGATCTAGCCCAATGAACCTGATGAGATAGAGGAAGGAGAGTGCCTATTTCATTCACAAATGTTGCTGAAAGGCACTCCACTTCCCTTCATCGCTGATAGAAGTAGCAAGAAGAACCTCATATCAGCAGAGGTCATCAAGAAACTAGCCTTGACGTTAATGCCACACTCGCAACCCTACACCATCGGATGGCTCTGTCATACAAGCAATCTTCTCATCAACCAACAATGCCACCTGTCGTACGACATCAAGCCATTCAAGGATGAGGTATTTTGTGATTTTTCTCCCCTTGAAGTTTGTGATGTTATTTTGGGACAATATTATTTATGAAAATTTCATGATGTATATGAGTCTAAGCCTCATAGTGTTATTATTACCTTGAATGGGAAACTGTACATGATGCCCGAGGTAGTTCTATGTAGTGTTATTTACTTGATCTCTTCCAAGAAATGAAGGAAGGTAATTTCTCAGACTGGGTAGTTTGTATTTGTTGTTATTCTCTCTTGGAGTGATCAAAAGGTTTCAACGACATCCATGGCCTTAACATACGACCTCTCCATGCAGAAGAAAAAAGTGGATAAGTTCGTGGAAGAATAAAAAGGAATCTTCTCATCACCTATTTGGGTACCTATAAAATGTCAGGTCAAGCATCCCATCGATATAACCCTTGGTGCATTACTACCCAATGAGCCAGTATATCACTGCTCTTTGCTCGAAATTGAGGATATCAAGCATCAGATCTAATAAATCCTCCACAAGGGGCACATCTGGCCCAACTCATTACCTTGTGGAAGCCCAATTGTACTGGTGGAGAAGAGATATGGGACCTGGTGACTCTGCATTGATTATCAGGCCCTAAATAAAATCACAGTCAAGAATCAATACCTGATTCCCCGAATCAACGATCTCCTTTATCAGCTCAAGGGGAGGGAATATTTCAGTAAGATTGATATGATGTTTGGCTACCATCAGGTACCAATAGAGTAGACAGATGTATGGAAAAATTCCTTCAATTCAAAAGAAGGTATTTTTGAATGGTTTTTCATGATCTTTGGTTTGACAAATTCCCCAACAGATTTCATGAGGATGATGTGCGATATCCTGCAACCTTTCACTAATTATTTTATGGTGGTGTATCTAGATGATATCCTCATCTACAAAAACACTTGGGTAGAACACTTGCAGCATATTCAGCAGGTTTTGCACACTCTGTGGAAGCACTAACTATACGCCAACTTAGAAAAATGATCCTTTGGCATGGAGATGGTCTAGTACTGAGGCTACATTGTGGATGTGCATGGTGTGCATGTTGATCCAACCAAGATACAAGTCATGTGTGACTGGCCAACCCCAACCATGCTCATTGAGCTTTAGATATTCTTAGTCCTTGCCAATTTCTATTGTAGTTTTGTGTTGGGATTCTCCCATATTGCATGGTCCCTCACCCAAATAACTAGGGGTGGTGCTAAGGAAAAATTTGTGTGGGGCCTATCCCAACAGAAATAATTCGATGATTTGAAGCAACGCTTGTGGTCAACCCTAGTGATTTCATTACCTGACCTGAAACAACCCTTTCAGATCGAGACAAATGCTTCGTACTATGCTCTAGGAGCATCCCTCACTCAGCATGGACACCCTGTGACCTATCATAGTGAGACACTATCAAATGTCGTCCGTAAGTACCCTACTTATGAAAAATAAATGTAATCCATTATACAATCCAGTTGCCAATTGAGGAATTACATTCTCGGGAAGGAGACAGTCATCCACACTGACCGTAAGTTGTTGTATTTCATGAAAACACAAGGAAAATGGAAGAATGACTGCCATCAGAAGTGGTCCACATATTTCTAGCATTTCCACCTCAACATCAAGTACAAAACATGAAGTACCAACTGAGTCATTAATTTCCTCAACTGACCTCTAGTGGTGACACTCACCACATTTCTAGACTCTTGTGGCCATGAGACCTCTATATTCCCCCACCTTTATGAGAGAGATCCTGACTTCGCCAACACCTACCAGATGTTGGGTGAAAACACAACTATAATTAATTTCCATCTTAAAGATAGGATGTTGTGCCATTTAGGCCACCTATGCATTCCATCAAGAGAGTGATGGAATATGATTTGAGAAGCCCACTAAATTCATGTGGTAGGACACTTCGACGTGGAAAAGACAGTGGCAGTACTACAGGGACATTTCTATTATATAAAAATTTGACAGGATGTCAACAAGTATATGGACATGCAATGGCTATGCTATTTCCAAACCGACCACGAAGAAACAAGGTATGTACACTCCTCTTCCTAATCCTAGCATGCCCTAGGAATCCATCTCAATGAACTACATGTCGGGCTTTCCATCCACCAAGTGGGGAAATGACTGTGTCTTTGTGGTTATTGATCACTTTTCCAAAATAGTGATTCTAACCACTTGCAAGAACATAATCACAATGGAGGCCACTACCAAGATATTTTTTGAATGAGTGTGGGTACACTTTGGGATCCCAAAAACCATTATCTCATATCAAGATAGAAGGTTCCTCAATAAATTCTAGTCAATCCTCTGGTCATTACTGGACACCAATCTCACCAAGTCCAGTTCCTTCCACCCCCAGATGGATGGCCAAACTGAGGTCGTCAACCAAATGATCATGCACATCCTTCACATGTAAAATTCCAAGAACCCCTACACCTGGTATGAGAGTATTCTCTATGTTCAACATAGTTACAATAGATCCATACATAGCTCAACCAGCCACAACCCATTTCAGGTGGGGTTGGGATTTCAACCATTGGGTCCCAAGGATGTTGCACTATCCCTTGCAGCCACCCAGGTAAACTCATTGCATTCTCCAACTAAATATGAAAAAGCCACCTGGTTCATTGAGAAGATCCAACACATTTGTCAACAGGTTTGAGATATTTTACAGAATTCCAATTCCAAGTACAAACAACGCCATGATCAACACCAGGTGCCACATTAGTTTTAGGTGGGAGACAAAGTTTGGTTGAACTTGCAGAAAGAAATCCTGATAGGGCCTCATCAGAATCTTCATCCACTCTGATGTATATCATACATCATCACCAAGGTTGTCGGTGACAATAATTTTGAGCTCAACATTCCCCCTTTCCTTGGCTTACACCCAATGTTCAATGCATACCTCTTTCGACCCTATTTTCCACCATTATTTGACACCTCGGAGATAGAATAACAATTGACACCAACAAATCTCAACCCTGAATACATGGAACATGCATGCTCTGATCGGATCATCTACACATAGGTTAAGGGAACTCACCATCAGAAGATATAGCTTTATCGGGTTGTCAAAGCAGGACAACTCCTACACCAAGGCAAGCAACTCACCCGTGGAAAAATTCAATAGAACTTTCCTCATTTGATGGGGTAACTCAACACAATGGAGACCATTGCTTCCTAAGGGGGGAGTATTGATCTAGGAGGATATTGGTGGACACCCACCTAGTCTAACTGGTTCAAAATAGTCTTTTGACAATTTACTATTTTTAGAAAATTTTCGGGTCCTGAACGTCTGGGGCCAATTTTAGGGCCTAAACATCATTTTTTCACCATCGGGAACCTCAATGATAAACAAAGACTTTTATTGAGCCCAAAAAATGAATCTCCTCATGGATACCTTTCCAACGAGCTATTGTGCATCCTAAATTGAGATCGTATGTAAAATTTACAACCCCGAGAAGTTGATGTACTGACTTACCCCAATGGGGCCCAAATGACTTTTGGTGCTTCATCTCCTAGGGTTAGGTTTTTCAATGTATAGGGTTTTGGAAATCATTTTTGTTGTGAAAAAGGCTTTTAGAGCCTCATTGTACTCATCTTCTTGCGAATGAGCATAGTCGTCACATCTTTTCTTAGAAAAACGTTGCCACCATTCTAGTAATTATGTTTCAATCTGCATTTTATAGTTTTCAGCATATTTCTTATTTAATAAAAGTCAAGTTTTATTGTATCTCTTTTATTGTTCATTGTGTCTCTGTGTTCATATTGTAAATATGTGGTTCCATTTCGTTCCTCTCATAAATCCATATCACTCAGTTATCATGATTGAGAGCCTGCGAGCCCTCAATTAACCAGTTATGCGAGTGTTCTATCCTATTCATCAATTTCCTAGAGAAAGATGTCTTACTTCCCTTCCCACCTCTGAATATATTGAGTATTACCTACAAACTCCATGCATAGATTCCACTTGTCATTATGAACACCTTCCCTTTTTTTTAACTTAACTTAACTTAATCTAGTCCTCCCTAACTTATCTCCTCTTATTTTATTTTTTTATTAATAATAGTGTAATTCTTTACTTATCTTAACTTAACTAAATTGATTGTACTTCTTTTTATTTCTTTATATTTCTTCACATCCTATTCTTTTATTATTTAGCTATTTATATATTTATTATTATTTTTATTATTATTATTATTATTATTATTATTATTATATTACTATTATTACTATTTGTTATAATTAATACAACTCATTACATACTTCTCCCCTTCAAGGAACTTCATCCTGAAGTTAACTTTGATTATGTTACTTATAGGATTTTAATTATCTCACCATATCATCCAAAAAAACTCTCTGTTAGCTTTTGTATCTTGCATAACACTCTATACTAGACTAGTATAAAGCTACCCAAGTGACCACAATAATCATAGAAAGTCTACATCACAACCCCGGGGAAGCATGAGTACTCTTTGGATATCCTTACCGACTTTCATAACCAATATTAATTCCTTCGAGTCTATTTCGAGCCCCAAGGATCAAGACCTCATATACCCAAGCAAACATATGCATTAGTGCTCATGTACACTAGGCATATTGAAATGTTGACCTAAAATCCCTCCAAAACTACGAGGTACAACCCTAGGAATTGAAGTCTAGTCCCACAACACCATCGACGAGCAACACTCTAGCCATTCTTCAGGACTTCACTATCACAAATCCAATACAAGGCATAGGAATTACCGATATAGACTAATTGATTGAGTTGTCCCCAACCCATATGGTATTACTTTGTAAATATTCTTCCTCATAGGTATGAGCTGACACAATATTAACAAATAAACCATACCTCACATCCCACTGCTAAATGACCCGACAATCACCACCTCACAACATGCAACTAATGCGTTAGTTATAATCAATATCAACAGCTCAAAGAAAGAATCCACATGCTATTTCTCTCTCATTTCATCATGAAAACACAACATCATCGTAAATTTGCATGTAAGTACCACATGCCATCACATCATGAGATCATAAAAATATTATCATAAAATAATTCCATGCAATTACATCATGTCATCACATAAGGTGATATTATCATAAGATCTTAACCTCAACATATCATTATCAAATATAATAAATGGAACAACATGTTATCCTAACATTATATAATATCATCATGAGTATGATAATAATCTCAACACATCTTTATCGAAGACATAGTCTTGTATCAACATAATTAAATGGAATTACATAACATCATAACCAAATACCATAGTCTCTTAATATAATCTAACATCATGAACATTAGAACCATGTCAACACCTATCACATGTAGATTAATAATAACACCATGAGTGTTCTTATCACGATTCATCAACATAATCAACTTTATTATCCTACATGAATAAATAGTGAATACTAGATTTATATCCAATGCAAAAAATATCATCAAAACATTCATCCTACATGGATCTATTTGTTTAATGTTTTCATCCCAAGATAACTCTCCATAGGATCATTTAGTACTAAGAGTGTCATGAGATCACCCAGATACCAATTGTTTCTTCATTATCATTTCAATAAGGAAGTTGACAATTTACAAGATATATATATTCACCCTATAAATGTACTAAACTTTTCATATATTTTCCTTGTTTGAATATACTGTTGACTTCACATAAACCCCATAATATATATCCATAATATCTAGGCATGCATTCTTTCCCACCTAGGAAAATTCAATGAAATTTAACATCTTATCCTATCTCTCTCTATAATTTATCGTCAAATTAAAGGTAAGGTAGGTGGTTTTCCTCTATTTTTTATATCACATCCCCCCCTCTATTCATCCTCGAGAAATCGAATACACTTCTTTGTATATTTGTATTCATATATAACCTTGGTTTTATACCCAGTCACTTAATTAAGCGACAATATGAAAAATATTTCGTTCAGTCATTTTAATTCATCTTTATAATGGGACCTTATTTGAGTTCCCATTGTACAAGGTTGGGATGTTATCACATCATACAATATTTACATGTAAATTTTCTATATATGCCCTCACTGAAAAATAGGGGTAGTTAGAAGAAATCATCACCTACTTCCTCTTATGTATTCTTCTTCTACCTCTAATACTGAATTCTATAGCAAGCCTAATTATGATGGCAAAGGTCCACATAAATATTTTGAAAGCATATGGTCATTCCAAGAACAATATTTCAGCAAAAATGAATCTCAAGATTTTGGGCATTGACCACAAAGAAACAACAAGAGATAGAATATGAGAACCCCATTATAGGAAATAATCGAGATCCAATAACGTTTGGTTATTTCTTATGATTATTAAATTACTCCATGACAAATAAGAAGTTTATTCTTCTACATAACTATCGAGAGAAGAACTATTTGGTCCAAGTAATTATGGTTAATGGTAGTATGATGATCCTATTCTCACCAAACCTTATCATCTTTTGATTTTTCCACATAATTCCATGTTTGCTATCGAGCCTTTCATTTGTGCTTTAGAGTGTGATGAAACTCCAAAAAAAATTGTAACCATCTTCCACCAACAAATATACAATGTATTTTAGGTGCTTATGTTTATTTTTTGAAGAACAAAAGCCCCTCATATGATTCAAGCATCCAAGACTCCTCTTACTTTATTCCAATATCAAAGCTTTGGAATCAATGGATTTGGAGAACATCATGATGGAAAGTGTCGAAGTGGAGACACAATTAACATAATTGATATTGTTTACTGTCACGCATAAGGGAAACATTTAACACACATTTTGTTTATTATCCTGCACTGATCACTTCACTATGTTATCTTTCTTCCCCTCTTGAGAGGCTTCTACCAAAGTTAACCAAATAATATTTCAGTATCTCTAAATGATTACCGCGGACCTTTATTAATTTCATTGATAAAACTAAACGGTAACCGAGTAAAATCATGAAGATAGGTAACACTTTTGTGAGAATCGAGTCTTTAAAATTCCTAGCGTTATTTTTTCAGCCGGAAAAATGTTGCTAGGAATTTTTTCAGCCGAAACATTTTTCGGTCAAAATTTTGCACCTCAAATTGAACGACGCCCTCAAAATTCATGTACAATATTTTTCGGATGAATTTTTTTCCTGTGGTAAGCATATTTCGGCCGAAAGGATTTTTCACTGAAACATTTGTTTTTAAAGGATTTCATTAAAAACCATGTTTCGAATGAAAGAGTATTTTGGCAGAAAACCTAAAAATGGGACTATTTGCAGGAAACTACAAATTCTCTCCAACTTACTTGATCTTTGGAGGTAGGAGACTCCTACAAATACTCAGAATTTAGTTTCAGTGAAATGAAAAATCTATATCTCTAAAAATACATAGCGGAAAACTATGGAAAATTTATATTCATAATCCTTAAATTGTTCTCTTCAAAAGGGTATTTTTAGATTTTAATTTTAAGTAAAATTAATATAGATACATGCTGGGGGAAAACATGTGTTTAAAATTTGTAACTTTTTCAGATTGGTCAACTTCAAAACATTTTAGAAATTATAATATTCATCTGTTAGATTCAAAACTATAGTCATCACAAAATAAAGTCTATGAATATTGTTGTATTATATTTCATTTGTCAAAAACGAAAGTTTAATAATGGATACATTGTTGGGGGAAAAAATAACTCATTATCTTTCCCTTTATTTTTAAGGAACATACTTTCAAACAATTACCAAATTGACATACCAAATCTCAATAAAAAAAAATTAAACACAGTGACTAGAAAGCTAACAAAATTCTTCACAAGTTTTGTTTTTACAGTAAAGTAAAATTCTAAATAAAAAAAATTACTTTTGTTTACCGAAAATTGAAGAACTTGTTAAAAAAAATTAAAAATTGTCATAAAACAAGCAAAAGTGTTACCCATCTTCATAATTTTACCCAACCATCATTTTTAAAAGCCTCATAAATATATGAACTTCATAATTTTACCCAACCGTCATTTTTAAAAGCCTCATAAATATATGAACATAATGTAAATATTTTCTAATCATTATAACATTCCAATATAATTTTTGTAATTATAAAAATACCCTCAAATTTAAACAAGAAATATTCATTTTTATGCATACATAATATTCTAAACCATCCAAAAATACATAATTGGAATTAAATAACTTGTGCATACATAATATTCTAAACAATCCAAAAATACATAATTGGAATTAAATAACTTGTTCATACTTTTAATTTTATAACCAAATCTTTACTCCAGTAAATAATAATAAGAATAAATTTGTCTAAGATTTGTTATTGGGGAGTTCCTAGTAGCTTGTGATGACCATGGTGGTGAGTAATATGCCATCCAATGGTGAGTAATATGCAATCCAACATAAAGTAAAGTAAGTGTCATTAGCTTTAGGTTCATGACTCATCTAGAGAACTAGAAGCTATAAGAGCATTTAAATTTGTGAATATACAAAAATTACAACATGTTAGTAAAAATGCATATACCATACATAATTTCAATTACTAGAAATTAAGCTAAAGTACAACTTAACATACTATACTATATAAATTATAACTTAACATACATAAAGTATAATTTGACTTACTATTTATAAAGTATAACTTAATATATAAAAAGTATAGTTAAACTTACTATATAAAGTATCACTCATACATAATATACCAGATAATGCATATACCATACATAATTTCAATTACTAAAAATTAAGATAAAGTATAACTTAACATACTATACTATATGATACAAGTATCTGAAAGAAAAAAGATGAGGCGAGACGAGTCATCGCGGCTAGGGCCCAAACCCTAGCCGCCTCGCTCTGGTATTCGAGTGCAGGAAGCGATATGCAGTAGCCGAGCACCCAGGGGTCGACACCCATTGATGTCCCCAAGCTCCTTTACGCATTTTGGAGTAGCAGTTTGGTCCAGGGCAGCGAAATGGTGTAGCAGCAATTTGCCTGAGCGTTTGCTCGCGATTTGGAGAAGCGGGTTGGTGTTTCAGCGTGTTGTTTGGTAGCAGGGATGCGTCTAGTAGCGACCAAGTCTATAGGGCGTGGAATGGTGTAGCAGCAATTTGCCTGAGCGTTTTCTCGCGTTTTGGAGAAGCGGGTTGGTGTTTCAGTGTATTGTTTGGTTGCAGGGACGCGTCTAGCAGCGACCAGGTCTATAGGGCGCGAATCAAACCCCACGGCAGCACCTTCAGAGGGTCCCTGCGAGGCCTGAGACCGCCTACGGGTCTGCATGCGGGTGGGTACAGTGGTATCCTTTTCGATTTGATCTTGTTTGCAGGAGGTAGGCTACGATGGCCCTAGATCTAAACATCGAGAAGGGAAAAGATCCATTGGAAGCATTCAAGGCGTTAGTTCATTCGGAAGGCCCCAAACCCAAGCCTTCTCTCCCGTCCAAGTTTGTTAAGAAGATGGAGGAGATCCCCTCTCTGGAGCTAACTCCAGAGCAGCCTTGCTCTATTGCCCTCCTTCTAGCAGAAACGTCCCTCATCGGAAAGTTTACCGGGTTATGGACTAGCCCCAAAGCGGTGGAGGCATGGATGAATGACTGTTGGAAATCACTGATAAAGGGAAACGTTTCTCTGTTTGCAGTAGGCAGGGGTTTTTTTGTCTTCAGTTTCCCGAGCAAAGAGGACTGTGATCTAGTCTTCAGATCTGGGCCCTATTTCATGGGGTCGACAGGACTATTCTTAGCCCCCTGGACTCCTGACTTCAATCCCGAAGCCGAGATTACCGTAGCTCCAGTATGGGTTAGGCTACCTCTTCTGCCCTTGCATCTCTAGGGGATAGAATCTCTGGAGGACATCGGAAATAAGCTTGGGCGTTACCTGGACAAAGCAGAACCGAAAGGGGACCAGTATACATGCGCCCGCATTTGTGTTGAGGTTAACTTCGAGAAAGGTCTTCCGGAAGCCATTAAGCTCTCCCTGGGGGATTGGAGCCATATCCAAGAGCTGGACTATGAGCAGATTCCTTTCAAGTGCCTCTGGTGCCATGCTTACGGCCATTTCGCAAGAAACTGCCCCAAAGCCGCTGAGGAGCCAGGTCCAATCAAAGAAGACGCCTTTCAGCCCGTAGCAAACCGACGAAGGCAGCCAAAGCGAAAGGAACCACTAGACCAAGCCCCGAAGGCCACTCAGTCAACAGAGGCAACTCTAGAAAATAAAAACAGTTTTGATGTGCTAAAGGAAGACAAAGCCCCAGAACCAGCAGAAACAACAGTCAAGGATGATCCTCCGGCAGACGAAAGCCTTCCGGAATCCCCTCCCCCCAAAATTGGTAGCAGCGAGAAAGATTCGGGCTCCAGATTCGGAAGCTCAAGAAGGTCGGATTACAGCCCCCTCTAGCGGCTCTGGGCGAACTTCAGAACCTGAAGACAACTCAGTTCCGTCTCTGCCCCTTACCCGAGGGCGAAAGACCAACAAAGCACGCAGAGAAAAGGAGGCGGCCTCCAACATTTCTTTAGGATCTCAGAAAAAGCTGGACCCCTACATTAAGGGGAAAAATTCAGTCCCATTGGAATAATGCTTTGCTTCTGTCTTTTGCTATGCTCACAGTTTGTGAGAATTTACTCATGTACGCACTTTTTGTCTTATTCTCGAATTAGCTCAAGGAGCAAAGGGAACTGGTCTCCCAAGACATTCACCAGAAGGTTGGCAGCACTGTCAGAGGTCACCAACCTTCTTCGGATTTGTAAACTCCAGATTCTGGCTGACCAGAATGCCGATTAATGCAACATAACCGTTTTTGTCAAAAAAAAAACATACTATACTATATAAATTATAACTTAACATACATAAAGTATAATTTGACTTACTATATATAAAGTATAACTTAATATATAAAAAGTATAGTTAAACTTACTATATAAAGTATCACTCATACATAATATACCAGATGTACCACCCAAGGTCCAAGTTCAAGGTCTATACTAAATAAACAAGTCAATGCCATCATGTTTTGTTAACAATATAGTGCATATAGAGTCCACTCCAATCATACCTCATTGGTTGGGAGATTGGCGATTTATAACGCTCAAAATAATTGAGCGTTAAACCTCAAGGTAAGGAATATTATGACCCTAACATTATGAACTCTCAAAAGCAAACCGACTGTTAAATACCATTTATTATTTTAATTAATAAATCAATGCACCGAATGTTAAATATCATTTATTAATTTAAACAATAAATCAATTCACAACACACTTTTGATGACTATGACAATAGATGCTGGGAGATTTTGATGGACATATATTTACTCCGAAAGGCTTACATCTATTGATAATGGGCAGATTTAATAGGGGTTTAGTGTTTAATAAGCTTTTTATGGACAGGATTAAATATGGCTGAAATAAATCACTGTGATTTCAATCATTAACTTCCTAGCTATTATAAAGATATCCGTTTATGTGTTTACTTTTTTACATCTACTTAATCATATTTAAAAATTACTTTGATAGCTAACTGATTGCCATGTAAGTGATTAACAAAAATTAAAATATTAACACTATATAAATGAAACTGTTTATTTGTTAATCAATAATAAAATTTAATATATTCTTTTAAAGATTCTTTTCATCTTATCAACTTTTAAAGATTGATCAACCACAATTATATGACTGTAGTATAATCTCTGAACACACATGTTTCCCATTACCATCATCTCGCATCATGGCAACATGGCAAGTGCCATCATCACCAAAGAATTATCGGAATGGAATTTTTCCTGCATTTTCTCCCAACCAATTTACCACTCAATATCGATGAGAGAAACGTTGATGAGAGATGCATTTTCTCCCGTTTTATCAAATTTAACATGGATTCTAAAAGATTTATTTGTTTTCATGCACGTATTTGGAGGAACTCCAGAAGCATCGTTGCCTCGCCTCGCCTCCCACCTCTCATGTTTTTCCTTCATGCACATGTAGTGACATGTCATTCAACTCTTTTGTCAACATTACAACCACCAGTTCAAAGACTAATAAATCTAAACCCATAATTGTTTTCCCTGTTTTAAAATAGATCTAAGCCAAGCTGCCAAAATTGTTTGCCTCTTTTTCCAATAATTCAACTGTATGTTTTTCTATGGGGTTTCTCTATGAAGTAAAGAAGATTTCTGGTATCATGCATCGGATTACGAATATTTTGAACTATCATAAGGATTTAGGATTTGAAAGACCAAGGATAAATACAACAAAAAGATGAAGACTGAAACCTGCCATGGCTACCCTTAGAACAACCAACCGACCCTGAAAAATAAGACATTCACTTGGTATTGCAGATGATGATAATATTTTATAATGGTATCATATATTTAAGTTTTTAAAAAAATCGGCAAGCGCAATGTCAACAAACATCGGTTGTGTATTGCAAAGACGTGGGAAGGAGCTTCTCGGTTCTTGTTACAAGGATCCCGTCACAAGTCTCTCAAGATTGTATCATCTTTCCGTAGAAAACCCTAAGTTAAATGTTTTTTTTCTACGTTTCTCCATCATGCACGCCTATGGCTGTTACTGCAATTATTATCTACCTTGCAGTTGTTTTGGCAGGTCATGTTCTTGTATACAAAATTTGGAGTTCTACGTTTCTCCATCATGCACGCCTATGGCTGTTACTGCAATTATTATCTACCTTGCAGTTGTTTTGGCAGGTCATGTTCTTGTATACAAAATTTGGAGGTGGAAAAGCAAGAAAAATGTATTTCTTAAAACCTTTATTGGTGAGTATTCACTTTTATACTACACACTAACATCGTACCGCCAATAAATTGGAAAGTACATTTTCAACTGGAAATTCAACATGCAAGCTCTATTTAAAATTCTAGAACGACCTGAAACACATGCCCAATACTGACAAAAACCTAAGTGCATGCCCATCGATCACTCCAGAAACCCTAACATAAAATTAACCAGCAATGCCTACAAAATCAAGAACATGTATGTGCATTACGACAAATAGGGGGATAACATTGAATCGAGGCGAAAACTCATTATACAACATCCAATACTATTTCACATATAATGGTAATTATAATTTATAAAAATAATAAATGTGCATGCAAATGACATCAATGAAAAGGTATATGCAAACTGAAGCAGTAAATATATATAATGAGACAATTTTTCCATAAAGCATGGGCATTATTCCTCATATAAAGTTATCTTTCACTTTCATTGATCATGAAACAATACAACTAGTTTGGGGCATTAATCCCCGTATCAATTTATCTTTCACTTTCATTGATCATGAAACAATACAACTAGTGTGGCATGAATGTTAGGAAACAAAGTGGGTCCATTTGTAGGTAGTGTTGAAAAAGTGGTAACTAATTTCCTATGTGGTAGCATGTACATCAGTTAAATTTAGAATGTGCATGCATGCACACTACAGTGAATAATTTGTGTAATTGGTGGATCACGAGCATACCCATAGAGGTGAGGATGGTGAGTAGCAATGTAGGTTAAAACAATGTGTGGAAGAGAGTGAGAGGATGGTTGTATGCCTGAGAAAGGCTATCCTAATGCCCCCTTGAATAATAAGAATATCGATTATCATTGCCCTGTGGTTTTTTCCCGTACTAGGTTTCCATGTAAATCATTGTGTTCATTGTGTGATTATTGTCCTCGGGTTTTTTTCTTGTCAATTAATCTTTCTCTCTTTATGCTTCTATTGCCTAGCAGTGGTATCATGGAAGCTGAGCTGAATGTAATGGACCTGTGTGAATTCAAGAGATGGATCTGCATGAGTGGATCAGAGTGTGACGAATTTATTACACTGTTGCAGGTTTCCCATGTTAGACAGTGCGACAGTCGCATGCACACTTCAAAATTTATATTTTGAACAAAATGTTGTGGGTCATACTTTTATAAGGTGTAGCAATTTTGCAAAAGTGTCACATGGTATCCTTGTCTAAGGTGTGACACCCATTGTTTAATCCACAAAATAAAGGTTTCTTGCAAAGTCAGGGTATGAAGTGGAACTGGATTTTGTTTTATTAAAAAAAAAACATATAAAAGGTATATTAAATGAGTGGTGAGATTTTATGATAAAAGGTAAAAGGTGGAAGACGTAACTTTTTAAATAAAAGCTTTTTTAATAAAAAAAAAAATTAACCTTTTAATTAAAAGTTATATTTTTGGGGTTTAACCTTGAATACAATATTACTCCTCCATTATAAAAAGGCTCGGTTTTATAAGTAGTGGTTTGGAAATTTTTGCTAATGGCGAAAGTGCAGAGTTCTAAGTTTGAGGTGGAGAAATTTAATGATAAGAATAACTTTGAGCTATGGAGGTTCAAGACGCGAGATATGTTTGTCAACAAGGATTGGAAAATGCATAGGCGGGAAAGACAAAGAAACTGGAAAGCATGACAAACAAGTATTGGGAAGATACATATTCAAGAGCCCTCAATACCATTCATTTGTGTTTGACAGATGAAGTGATGTTTAACATCATTGGAGAGGAGACAATAGCATGTTTATGGAACATAATGGAGAGCCTGTATATGAAAAATTCATTGATGAACAAAATCCTCTTGAAGATGTAGTTGTACAACTTACGGTTGAAAAAAGGTGCACAAATTGTTGATCATTTGAATGTTTTCAATACATTGATTTGTCAATTATCTACTATGGAAGTAATGTACAAAGATGAGGACAAGGAAGTTACACTATTGTTTTCATTTCCTGAGTCTTGGGATCATCTGGTCACATCTATGTGGTTTAGCATAACAAATACGATTCATTATGATACTATTGTGTGAGCTCTGTTGTCTGAGGAAATGAGGAGAAGATCCAGTAAAAAAACCTCAACAATGTAATCAATGGTGGTTAGAGGTTGATCTACAGAAAGAAGGCAAGATCAAAGGGGTACATCAAGATCTAAGTCAAAAGAAAAGAAGAGTAAGAAAAAATATTGTTTCTGTGGAAAATCAGGGCATTTGAAGTAGGATTGTTGGAAAAGACATAATGCATCCAAAGAGGACTCGACAAAGGAAGCAAATGAAGCTAATTTAGATGAAACATGTTCAGGTTCAGGTTGAGGTATGGTTGATGAGGTATTTTCTACTTGTGATGTTTCACATCAACATCAGGATTCCTTGTTAGATTCTGGTGCATCCAGCCACATGTGTCTTCATAGAAATTGGTTCTCAACTTACCAATCTATTCATGATGGTGTTGTTTTTATGGGAAATTATTTTTCTTATAAAATCGTTGGGGTTGGTAGCATGCAAATTAAAATTCATGATGGTCTGTATGAATATTAACATATGTAAGGCATGTACCAGAACATAGAAATAAATTGATATCTCTAGGAGTAATATATTATGTTGGTTACATATGTACAGCTCAAGGTGGAGTGGTGAAGGTGTCCAAAGGAATCTTAGTAGTCATGAAGGAAAAGAGGATCAAGAAACTTTATTAAATTGAAGGAAGGACTGAAATAAATCAAGTAGTGGTAGCATCTGAAGGTGCAAGTGAATATGTTCATTTAAGACATCGACGTTTGGGTCATATGAGTGAGAAAGGGCTTAAGGTATTGATTTATCATAATTCACTTCCATGTTTAATGATCTGGATTTAGGAGCGGAACGAACTAATTATAGATTGAATACCATAAACACAGATATAAGAAGAATAACACAAATATTCAATGAACAATATATTATGTTAAATAAGAAATAGGCTGAAACTGTAAAATTGCAGAACTGAAACTTGTTTGAATGGTGGTAGCTATCTCTGAGAAGAGATATGGCTACTACACACATTTGTCTCAAAAGAATCGATTACAAGGAGGTTCTATAGGCCCTTTTCATATTACTCATGAATTCCAAAACCCTAGACATCCAAAAACCTAACCCTAGAAGGTGAAATGCCAAAATTCATGTGGGCCCTATGGGTAAGTTGATGTAATTTGGTACCTCAACTTCCTAGGGTCATAAATTTTCCATACGACCTTCATTTTAGGTGGGTGATAGACTGTTAAAAAGGTCTTTCAGAGAGCTACACATTTCTCCATTAGAATCTGACTCTGTTTATAGTTTAATTATCGCGAGTCAAAAAAATAATGTTTAGGGCCTCAAAACAACCCTGAAAGTACAACAAGATGTGTTGATATGAAAACATACAAAATAGGCCAGTTGGACTAGGTGAGAGGCCACCCGTATCCACCTGGAGATTGTGTGAGGCTTCATATAGCCCCATAAGTGTAGAAATCACAATTATAAAGGAGTACAAAAATATTTGTTGAACAAAAATGGACATGAGGAACCACTTGGGATAGGTGGGTGGCCACCAATATCCATATAGATCAATCCTCCCCCCTTAGGAATCAATGGTATCCATTGCGTTGAGTTCCCTGATCAGGTGAGGAAACTTCTGCTGTATTTTTCCCTGGGTGAGCCACTTGCCTTGGTGTAGGAGTTGCCCTACCTTGACAACCCGATAAAGACGGATCTGCTACCGGTGAGTGCCCTTGACATGTGTGTCCACTCACTACTACATATGGGCGGATTATTTCGCAAAATGTTTCCATGCTTCCACTAGTTTCATCTCATTTTTTTAAGCATGGCAGGATTTTCGTCGATATTTCCATGAAAGTTCATCGAAATATCCACAAAAATCCTATTTTAACCTAGTCTAGATATTCGTGGAAATATAGATGAACTTTCGTGGAAATATACACAAAATTTCGTGGCAATATCGACGAAAATTTTGCCTATCTCATTGGTCGGTGTTAACGGCTAGTTGACTATTTGATCTATATATACGTGACTTTAAGAGACTTTGCGACACAATTTCTACAGTTGTGACATTGTTCTTGGCTTTTGTTTGAGCTATTTATTTTTTCCACCACCCACTGGTTGAACAAATCCAATTCTCGATCTACATAGCTCATATTTTGAACTTGCAAGGTTAGTATGTTATTTTGTATTAATGTACTCATTTAACCTATAAATTTTTGTTCAAATTTCCAAATTTCATGTAGCTTGTTTTTTCCTTGATAATATATTATAATATGTGTAGTACCATATTTCATGTCTTTTGGTTTTAGATCTAGTTAGTATATTCTATGGAAAAGGGTATGTGGATTCCATAATATTCTAGGTTTATGGAATCCACATACCCTTTTCCCTTCAATTGTAGCTGTAATCCTTCTCTCTTTTCATTGAAATTCGAGGAAGCCTCTAATTTCAATGAAAGAGGCATAATCTTATCGAATATTCAAGAAGAGATTGTTCTGAAAGCTTCACCTCACCCAGAGAAATATTAATAACATTTCCCTCTTCCACATAAAATCTTTGCTATCCTCAACATATTGTAATAAATAATGGGTAGGTTGGCATTAGTGACAAGATAGCCTATTGATATTACATATAATTATTAATGTACGAGATATCATCCATTATTTAAGCATGCAAAACGAAACCCAAGACTAAATATTGTGGTTGACGTGATCGGGTCTGTACATTTTGCAAAGCAAAGTATGAGAATTTCCATTATTTAAGAATGAAAAACAAAACCCGAGGCTAAACGTTGTGGTTGACGTGATCGGGTGTGTACATATGGGCGGTGGAGAAAGTGCAATCATCAACTCATTGGCATATGAAACAAAGTCTCAAAATCCAAAGTGTATTCTTACATTTACTACACACAGAATGCCGGTAACATGAATCATTATTTGTACTTTTAATTAATACGTGGCTATTTGTGGATTTTTTTAAAAACATATAATTTAATTTTTTTAGTTTTGTGGTTAATTGTCACCTCCAACCAAGGGAAATTAGTCACTTCAGAGTTTTTGACCAATCAAAAAATAGGATTTTGAATATTTAAAAAAAAAAAAAAAAATTATTAATATATAAAATTCTCATTGATAAATATTTATTGAAGAACATTATAAAACATTGTTAATTTTTTTGTAAATTTACAAAAGTCAAAATGATTTTGACTTGCAATCGATTGCTATATTCCCCAATTTAGTAGGGACTAATAGGATACATAAACACTAAACCTAAACTTATGTTAGGTATATATGTCATTATTATATAAATAAAACATTTGTACACATATGACCTTATTTTAAAGATGTTATCTATGTTGTGATTAGGCACATAACAATCATTTTTAACTAACCACATTCAACCATATTAGCTTATGGTTACCCACATTCAACTTTCTTGGCTTATGACTAAGCACCTTTAACAAATGAAATTATGATTATATACCATAGTCTTCCAATATAAATAAAGTATATTTGTTTCAATTTTCTCAATAAAATCCACATACCCTTTTCTGATATGTGATGTTGTTTCTATAATTTTTTTATAATCACACACAATTATAGATGTAGTGATTAACTCTAGTTTGTAGTTTATGTAACTTGTTTATACACTATTAATAAGGATCAACATCTAAAATATAAAAAATTCATGGTGAAATCTACGATAACATGATGAAGTCTACTAGTCAGACAATGAAAAATGAGAACATGCCAAAAGTGTCTTAGAAAATAAAATTGTGACCACTGTAAGTAGCATAAAATTGTGACCATTGTATGTAGATGCAAATCAACACGTCATAATTTAAACCAACCCAACCCAATTGTGGATGACAAGTGGTTGGCATTCTGTTTTTAGTGGTGAATTTCTAAGATTGACATTTTGTCTACAAAACAACTTAGAGACTAGTGTATGGTGTCGAGTGATTCAAGTTTGAGAAATTTTGACCACTTTCGTTAAATGGGGTGTAATTATTTTCCATGGTTATTTAGTACACAATACTCTATAGTACAAATTGAAGCATATCTATCTTAATAGTTAATCGATAATAAATAAAAAAAGAATGTCAAAATGTATTAGAAGAAATAATTGTGAGGATTGTAGGTCACTGTAAATAAACATATCATAATCGAAAGGAGTAGCTAAAATATAAAAAATTGACAAATTAATGTTTGGTATGGTGTAGGTAAGACAATTACTTGTTAGGAAAAGGATTTGTCACAATGAACGGAAATTACAGGAAGCTTGCTCAGTTAACAACGGCATTAGAGGCGAGAGGCGATGTAAAATGTTATTTCCCTTGCTATGATTGCAGAGGCTTGCAAAAAAGAATACGTTTAAGAACAACAGCCCAAAGACATTGTAGGGAGAAGGGGCACGCTGAAGGGGGATATGAATATTGTCTCTTGATAAGAGGATTCAATATTTAATGTATTCTATGTAATAATCAGTATGTGATGAATTTTAGTAATATTTCTTATCAAGATTTTTATATTTTCTATACACACTAGCATTTCTACATTGTTTTTAAATATATAGTCGATGCCCTGAAAATGTCTACCTCCAGAGAGTTATTTTCCAAGTACTAGCAGAAATACTACTTTACAGGGAGATGAACTTCAAGATCAGAATATTGAAGTTGTTGATCAAGTTATTAATGATTATATGGAAGGAGATAACATTACTGATTCAAATAAGGAATATGAGATACATAGATTGATCCAAGACACATGTGTTCCAATGGATGAGGACAACCAGGATGATAGTCATGATGTTGATCCTCTACTTAAGAAGTCACATCAACCTCTTTATGAAGGCTCAAAAACAAATATTTTATCTTCTATATTGTTGTTGGTGAAACTGAAGGTTTTGAATGGTTTATCAAACACATTTCTCACACAAATACTAAGGTATTTTATTTGTTAATTATTTATGCCTATATCTTCACAAATACTTGAAAGGTTAAATTTTTTTCCTATATTTCTATTGTTTTCTAATTTGTAAATTAGTATATTGGATGATATATTGATGATTAATATTGTTTACATTGACTTATTGTTTAAAATTTTGTATATTTTTAGGTGATGTTCTATTATCGACGTCAAATATTTTTTCATGCACATATCGAGAAATATCCGTAATTATAAAAGAAATTGGAATGGACTATCAGTCTATTGATGCATGTCCTAATGATCATATCATATATTATGGAAAATATGAATTAGAAAATGAATGCCCACAATGTCAAATAAGTAGATATAAAACCGATAAAGTGTCAAAGAAGGTGCCTTGCAAAGTTCTTCGTTATATTCCGATAATTACACGTTTCCAGCGGTTGTTCAAGTGTCGAACTATAGCACAGTTTATGGATTTCCATGCAAAGAGTATAAGTCAAGACGATATTCTTCGAATGCCTGCAGATGGTTCTACATTGAACTACATCGAAGAAAAGTGACCAATTTTTAAAGAAGAACCTCGTAATGTTAGACTTTCGTTGGCAGCTGATGGTGTCAATCCATTTGGAGAGATTTTTTCTACGTACTCAATGTGTTGGATTACTGAGAGGGGGGGTGAATCAGTAATAACGTAATTATAATCCTTTTTCTTCAAATGCTATATCAATGTATAATTATTATCCAAAAATGAGCAGTAATAAATAAACAATCACACACATGAACAATACACCAGTGTTTTACGTGGAAACCCAAATCGGGAAAAAACCACGGAATGCTTTTTCTTATATGTCTTGAAGAATTACATTCATTGGAAGCACCAACTTCCTTTGTTTTCCAGCTGCAACTGGAGGGAGGCTCCAACCCCCTA
>ML809794.1:140130-165968 GCA_009831015.1 Picea engelmannii | reverse complement strand
GCCAATGACAAGGAAATCAAATCAACTACAAACTCTGAAGGAAAATAAACAAGCCAACCCATAAGTTCCAATTATAAGGTAATGGGAGGATTTTTAAGGCTTATTGAAGAGTGTCAATGTAAATGATAAGCTATTATGGTGTCTAGCTGTTTGAAGGTTTATTGAAGAGTGTCGATGCAAATGATAAGCTATTATGGTGTCCAATTGTTTGAACTTATGATCTTATATACATGAATCATCAAAGAGTTCGTGGGAAAAATCTGTGGACGTAACACCTATTAGTTGTGCTGTATGATATAATGTAATTTAGAGGGTTCCGTTTTGATGGTGAAGAAGTGTTACAGAGATTCAACATCGTTTTGATTTGGACTCTCGGCAAGTTTTTCTCATTAAAACCTACAAAGGTCATGCTGCAATCTCCATCTTTAATATTCAAAGATGGCCAGCGACAAAAATAGTCTGATATACATGATATCCAAAAATCTTTGTTGCCAGAGTACCATTCGAACCCAAAACCCAACTAGACTTGGATACTGGAAAAACTAAAACTGCTTTACTAAAGCCTGAGAGCTTAAACAAACAGAGACAAGGACTGAGTAGAACTAAACACACGGACAACTGGATCAACCCTTTCAGAGATAAAAACATGTGATGTACATGTTACAATGTCCCCTGAAGCAATTGAAGAAATCAGCTCCTTCGTGTTATAATTGGTATAGGTCCTACTTGTATTATGAGCTAGTGTGCGTGAATGATCATGATCATGGCAGTGGCGAATGTAATCACAAGGTTTTTTATTTTCCATAGTTTGTCGGCTATTGTGTCAAGTAGAGTGTCTCTTTATGTGAAATATTTTTCCTCTGTTTTAGGAGGTTGTTGGATCTAGTTGGACATGAGAGTTTCTCTCCAACCAGCTTAGCTCTCAAGTGCATGCTTGGTTGAGATAATCTCTCAACCAGTTGTTGGTAACTTGGTGTGATTAGTGTGTATATCTTGAGACAACCCTTGATGTACATTTGTGCACTATTACATTGTTGAATCTAACAATCAACACAGTTGTGGTGTGTCGAAACGATGTCTAATTTCCCATTTTTTAACATGGTATCAAAGCCCACACATGCTTGACTCTCTCCCGAGAGGAGTCTATGATCATGGGAGTTTTCAGTATTTCTAATCCTCTATAGATGTAGGATTAGTGTAGGTGAGAGTGGACTTTTTTTATGAGTGATTTATATGGTGTGTTTGTGTTTCTGTTAGTGATTGATATGGTGTGTCTGTGGTAGTGAGCTGAGCCATTGTTTGTCCCTGGTGTTGACTATGTGAGAGTTGTCCATTAATGTAATGCCTGCAAGGTGAGATCATGTTGGTTGTAATGCCCATTCCATGGACTCAGGTGCAATGCAACTGTGTTTGTCACAGTGTAAGATAGTTTGGGCATGGCCACTCTTGAATGATGCTGAGAATTATTGGTGTTAGCTCTGCTACATAATTCTTGATTATTATATATTTGGATCTGCTTGTGCTCAATTCCAGTGTGGATGGTTGATTGGTACACGTGCTTGTGATGTCAAAGCATGGACTAGCAAAGCATGAGGACAGTGTTTATGTTTTTGTATCATCAGGAGGTATTCCCACATTAGCCGAGGTGTCGGGCATGTGGGAGCCATTCTTGACACTCACATTGTGATTTTTCCTTGTAAAAATCCTGTGTGTGAGGTGTGGGGTTTTGTGGGCTTGTTGATGGGCTTGGTGGGCTTGTTGATGGGATGTGTGGGTTTGTGAGATGATTAAACAAGCCTAATTTAATGTTGAGTTTGAGTGAAGGGCTTCTAAGTGGTTTAGGGGCTCCTTCCATATCCTTTTGAGTCATATAAAGAGTGGAGGGCTTCTAAGTGGTTTAGGGGCTCCTTCCATACCCTTTTGAGTCTTATTAAGGGAGATCAATTGTGAAGTTGAAAGATAAGAAGAGTGTGAGATTCATTCTTGGAGTTAGGTTGTGAAAACCTCAGTCAACCATGGAGAAGGCCGAGTAGGCCTCAATCCTGTGATTTGTTGGAAGAGGAGAAGGCCGAGTAGGCCTCAGTTCTGCAGTCTTGGGGAGTAGGGGCAGCTTGCCTCAGTCCTGTGTTTGGTTGAGGCAGCCAGCAGCCTAAGGAGCCACAATCTGCAGAGTTTAGAAGCCTCAGTCAGCAGGTTCGGTGGTAGTCAGACCTGCAGCAGTTTTGGGGCAGTTTTGGGAGGCTGGTACAGTCAGCCTAGCCGCAGATTTTTGGGGTAGATTTGAGGACTGTTACAGTCAGCCTAGCTGCAGTTTTCTAGGCAGTTTTGAGGGCTGGTACAATCAGCCTATTTGGACACACAGAGAGATCATGAAGGCCTGCTCAGGTAGAGGACTGACCAGCAAGCTGAGAGAGGCCTCTTTGGGTTTCGGCCTGTGTAAAGGCTGAAGTTTAACCTCAGTACAGTGAGCAGAATTTGGGCACAGAAACCGAGGGTTTCTGCAGTGGACATCAGTGGACAAGGCCTTCTTTTTGTGTAAGTGTACCCTTGTGTTTTGGTGTTTTCTTTTGTGTAGGAAAGGACCATTTTCCGTGGTACAGGAGCCCAAATTCCGAGTAATGATTTAATGAAAAATTCATGCAATTGGACTCGAATTTATTAGTACTGTGTATGATCTAATCGCTGATGTTGTATTTTCCGCTGTGCTAAGTTGTTAGACATCTCAGTGTGTTTATGTTCACAGTTCAGAATGTGTGATTTCTGTGTGTACTGTTGAGAACATAGACCAGACCTGAGGTGTGTTCAAAATCTAACAGACAGCACTGCAACATGAATGTTGTTCTTGCATGCCTATGTGGAGGTGTGAACCCGCTATAGCTTAGTTCTTGCATGCTCCTCTGTGGAAGTGTGAACGTGCTATAGCTTAGTAATTGTTTTGGTAAGTGTTTTCTGGTGGTGCCTGCCTCAGAAACTAGGGTTGTGTGAGCTGCAAGGTTGCTCATGTTCGAGAAACATATTGATAGCAAGCTAAAGCATGGTCCCTGCTCATGGTCTTTGCTACCAAATTGTGTGTTGACCAGCAACGGTGATCATTAGGAAGACCTCTTGATTGTGTTTCCCATAGAGAATATCATGGTAGAAAATATTTGTTAAGAAAGAGAGACTGTTGGTTGTGGGCAGTTGTTTGGGGTTATAAGTACGTGATACATGTAAGATCTGTTGTATAAGAGCATGAAAATACCTGTTGGCCATGGAAGATTGTCTGCTTCTTAATATCGTGATGATCCGTTTGTTGTTAGCTCTCATGTGGAAGTGGAGACGACATGCAGAAGCTGCAGATGCATGTCGAAACATCTTGGCACTCTGAAACATTATTCCTTGAAGGGAAGAGATTCAACTTGGCGGGAATGCATAATACCTCTTGGATCAATTAAAGTTAGCAAAACAAAAAAATTTAAATGGATGTACAATGTGGAATCCTGATTTCAGTCCGAACACTGCAAAAAAGGAAAAAGTATTAATGAGATATACATCACAGAATTCATTTTTATTGGTGAGGGTCCTCGATGTTGAACTCTAGGCATTGAGATTTACTTATGTGACCCAAATCGTGATGGACGGCTGAGATTTGTGTCCATGGGATCACAATGTGGTCAAGCTGATCTAAGCATGGATTAGTGAGTGATACAACCAATTGACCATGGTGTTTCAGATCTCATTACTGTAAGCTACTTATGTTTTTCTTGCGTGTAGATTGAAGTTGTTCATGCACACAAGAGTGTGGATGGTCTTGTAGTGGTTTATATTTACCTATTATGAGAGTTTGGTGCCAATATATTCCAAAATCAGGTAATTTTTGTTGGGGTGAAGCATTTTTTCGTTGCATTCAAGTTGGTGAAGCAGCTCTGAGGCGTGAGAGGAGTCGGTGTAGCTGTTTGAATATGGTTTGTGTAGCTATGAGAGAGTAATTTGTCATGACAATTGCCATGATGAGAGGCGGTTTGTGGTGCACTACTCATAAATTCTCCAATCTACCTATTATTGTGTCAATTGGGTACTTGTGTGTTCAAGCTCAAATGAGTGTTGACTTGGAGAGTGGAAATATGCATGATAAGAGGCAGTGTTATGTCTTGTAGAAAGAAATCTACAACCTATCAGTTGGGTGCCCATGTTCATGTTATTGCCAGAAGCCCAGGCTGTTGCATGGATAAATAGGCATCATGAAGATTCATGAGGTGACACTTCTTGCATATGTCACTCTTGTTGTTCAACGGGTGTTTGTCCTTGTTGAGACCACAATTAGATCGTTGGTTCTATTGTTGTTTGTATGTGCTAGTGTATACCTATGATGGTGGGGGTAAAAATATCTTGGAAGTCTTGGGAATGTTGAGAGACTCTTGATTCAATGAAGTTAAGACTCAAGAGACATCTTGAGTCTCATAACCTCGATATGGTAGTGCATGGGTTTTGTTAAAATTTGCAACTCAAACAAATGGTAGGTGAAGTATGGATATCCAAGACGAAGATTGAACAAGGAAGTTGAATATGAAGACACCAAATAACACCAAGTATGTGCATGACTCCAGAGAAGCAAATAGATAGAATCCTTTGGTCATATGTGTCATTATCTCTTGCTCATTTTTATAGTTTATGTAGCCATGTTTGTAATGTAAAATTCATTCATGATTATGTTTGATATGGTGAATTGTTGCTAAAAGCTGAAAGAAAAATCTAGCAACATGTTTGATCTCCCCTAATTGTTCCTTGATGAGAGGTTGTTTGATGGAGGTGACCTTCGACTGGGTAGGCATATAGTACGTAGGATTGATACGGCTTCATGCTACATCTCATATCTAGACTACTTTCCAAGAGAACTAAAAAACACCATGGTTGGTTACCTAGGTGTCACAATAAATGTAAGTATGTCCATAGGATGGTTAGTTGCTCAATCTTATAGTGATATTGACGGCAGGCCCTGTTAGCACACTTTTTCACCCTCCACTTGAGCTGATATAAGATGAAAAGGCAGCTAATTAAAGGAGAAAATCCCCAAATTGTCACGGGCTAGACCCCTCTCTATTTGGGTTGGTGCTTGCTAGCCTCAAGGAGGAGTCCCTAGGGTACTTTGCAGTTGTCTTAAGGTCTGATTTTCTGCAAACTAGGCCAAAAAACAGCAACTGATATGTCTTGGACAGTGTGTTAAAACTGCCCAAGATGTAAGGGAAAAGTAGATTTTATGTAGCTTGGAAGGATTCTGCAGGGTTAGCAAAAGAGAAGATAGAAGAAAGCAAGAAGAAAAACCAATTAAAAGATAGATTAATCACAATAAATGGTAAAAACTACTAATCTAATTGCAAGAATGAAACAAGGTACCAACAAGAAGAAAAGTTCAGAAACAAACACAATGCTTCTTTTATTATAGGCTTGCCAAAGGGTTGATTGCGCCACAATAGACAAAGTCCACAACCAGTATAATGATTATCCTTGCTCAAGAAAGAGTAGCTAGACTAAAGAGAATGAGAGAGAAGAGAGAAAGAGATAGTATGTGTTGCTGCCACAAAAATCCAACCATAACAATGTAGCGCTACCTCCAATATATAGTACTATAGGCACACTTTCCAAGGAAGAGAGAGCATGGCGCATAGGAGGTGGAATAGGAAGTATGAATGTATGAGCATGAGGAAGTAAGGAAGAGTGAGGACTATATGCACACTAGGGTAATTGGAGTAAGGAAGATGAGTCACTCCCACGTCTGAGAGTCAAAAAGGAGTAAAGGCGTGTGAACTAGAGTGGAAAAGGGGGTTTGCGCACTAGCTTGTTGGATGCGCATGGCAGTGTGGGAGTATGTGAGTATGAGGAAATAATGAGCGAGGAATGGAGAAACAAGAGAAAGGAGATGGGAGAAAGGGCATGCTAGAGGGATGAGGGAGTTAAGTGAATGAGTAGGAGGGTTTCATGCGCATGCACAAAAGAGAATGCGCCCTAGATTTTAGGGATTTAGCATTTAAGAGGAATTAAAAGGGATTTCTATGGAATTAATTGCATGGTAAGTGAGTTAATGATAAGTGAGAGTAAATTAAGTGAGTGATTTAAGCCTTGATTGGCTCAAGCCCTAAATTTTAGGGATTTAGTGTTTAAGAGAAATTTAAGGGGAATTAGTGAAATTAATTCATGGAAAGTGGAGTTATGGCAAGTGAGAGAAAAGTTAATGAGAAAATAAAGCCTTGATTGGCTCAATCACCTCTACGGGATTGCCACCTCACCCATGCACCCTCTTTAATTAATTAATTAATTCACTTTAATGCTTTTTCCTTGGAAAATGTGCCCCCTCATCAAATGATGCTAAGTAGATGCCCATGTCACACTAAATCACCGCCACATGTTGGAATTTGACCATGCCACTTGTCACCTTTGGGGCCAACCATCCCTACTATTAATAGAAATTGCTAAAAATAGGGTCTGGCTCCTAAAGTTTAGGAAACTGTGAAAACTGTCCAAGATGACTAGGAGAACATTGCCATGTGTCACACATCTAAAAACAGACACTGCTAAAAATAGAATTTCCTCGCATGTCCATGATATCATACTCATCGGATTCGATTTTTCGAGAGGATTCTGAATCAACAATCAAAATCGACATGTGAGCCCTGGTGCTCCACCTACTAAAAATAGAAATACCATGCATGTCACCTGGAAAAGGTCCAAAAGACTCGGAATGTCTCAAGGATCAACACTACACACTCAGAATCGCAATACAAGGCATGGACCTCAACCTACTAAAAATAGAAAGTTCTTGCATGTCACCCGAAAAAATGCCATAGGGCTAAAAATCATGCAAGGACCAACCCTGTATGCTCAAAACTATCAAATGAGTCTCTAATCATTGTATCCTAAAAAGTAGGGTCACATGCTATATATAGACATCTCTCTCAAATGCATGGGAAATCAAGCTAGTTCTAACTCTTAAACAAAAAAACCAAATACCAATCATGTACTTTGTCTCTGATGGGAAAAAAACCTTTGACTCAAACAAGTGTTAAACTCTAGGAAAATCTCTGAATGGTAGCCAAAATAGTGCATGCTGGCTCTAAACTCTCAATATTTTCAAGGGTGAAAATCTAGGGGTTAACAGGGCTTAGAGTACAACAAGGCCTAGTGAATCTATGTATTAATGTCATCCCAAAGGTATAGTGGGTTCCCAACTGCTGTGTCGTTCGAGACGAAAATCCAAGAACTATGTTGTCAATAGTGACAAGGGAGACTCTCAATGTTGAAGCATATAATAGAAACATTAATGTAGACGACTAATATATAAGTGGCATGGGCATTGAAGGGGCATTTGTTGGCTTTGTATTGATGTGTTAGATAGATCCCGTGATAAAGTGGGTCTCCATATACTATGATGATACCAATGGTGTTATAGCATATCAACGTTGGATTGACAATTAACGAAAATAGTGTCGCAGTTCAAGACGAGTCCTATACACTAGAACAATAATGTAAACCTAGAAAGCAAGTAGAATCAACGTTACTATGACATGGAAGAAGTGCATCTTGACTTAGCATGGGTAGTTATGTTGAGTGGTGGAAGTAAGAAGTTGAAGTGCCTATTGTTGCTTGGTTCATGTGGTGGTTGGAAGTGCAGTGGAGGACCCAGGGATGGGAATGGTTCTTGTTGGAGAGTTGAGAAACCAAGCCTCGATAACAAATTCAATCACGAGATGAAGTGCATAGATACTGCAACAATAAAGACAATGATGTTGTTCCAAATGCAATGGAGATGTTTTTTGGTCCAAACAATGATGGGGATAATTATGGTGGTAGTGGTGGATATTGTTTGATGATATACTATGTAATGTTCCCAACCCAATATGCTAGGAACATTGCTTTTTTCATTGATTTTTATGTGTTTTCTGGTTGTGGCATTTTGTCAAACACTTTGCAGATTTATGTCTCATGAGTTGTGCTAGGGTTTATATTGATGGTTTAATGGGTGTTTGCAGCCAACAATCAAAGAAGATATAGCAATGGAATCTACTCAACAAGATGCAAAATCAATAACACAAGAAATAACCATAAATACCTCAGATCTGATTTATTAATAATAGATCTCTGACTTCATACAAAATGGTGCAAATCTGGAATACATATAAGGGAATAGAGTGTTTGGCTCATAAAGCCTCCAAGATACAAGATAGAAGAAGATCCAGGCTTCCAAAAGCCTCTCCAAGCTGTAGACCCAAAACCTAGATGAACCAACTCATAACCTAACTGAAGTGTGACGATCTTCCTAGCACAATGCGCCCCTCACTGGTTGAAGCAAACCAAGAATTCATCCTCTCTGAAAATGGCCACCAAACCCTCTGAAAAAGATGCCAAACTGTAGATCAGGCCAAGTGAAACCCCCTGGCAAAGTCTCAAGCTGGATGATGAAGAGATGAACCACCAAATGACTGAATCCTCAATCTGCAATGCGCCCTCTTTCTCTCCAACTCGTTCCAAGCTCCAATAAATAATATGACAAAGAAAACCCTTTGGAATAGGCTAAAGAAGGCGCCCTAGGCCAGACCAAGAATACCCAGAAGCTCCTTTTCCCAGAATCCTCCTCTATCCAGATAGAGCTACTCCTCTCAAGATGGTGCGCCCTCCTGCTAGAAACCCCCTATAGTTGTGCACTGCCTCACTATAACCTATAACTATTGTAGGATCCACCTGTGGCTGAGATAAATTGATATAGAATGGTGAGGGAGGAATCTTTCACCTTCGTGACCAAGCTTGGACCAGGTTGGGTGGGATCTTTCACCACCGAGCTGATCTCTAGGGTTTGTTCAGTCAAAACCCTCAAAACCCCCAAGTGCATGGGCTCACTAAGCCAGATATCAAATTGATAAACAACATAATGAGAGAATAGAGGCCCCTATCTCTCTTTTATCCTCCCTGTTCACCTTGTCTCTCCAAGTGAATTTTACTTTATTTTATTATTAATTAATTAAATCACTTTAATTAATTAATTAATCATTTTACCTCTAAAAAGTGATTATCCCTTCGTATGGCTTCTCTGGCCACTGAAAGTCACTTCTCATCATCCTATCCTGTAGTGTTGTTCCTCCCGATTCTGATGAGCTATTACACTAATAGGTTCCTCCAAGTATTATGCCCAATATGACCTTCTTAGTGAATTTAATTAACATATAGCCCATAATAACTCAAAATTACGGAAACCGTCGGAATGCAACGGAACCAAAGCCAAGCTGTGCGGAATGGATCATGATGATGAAATAAGATGAGCGATGCAAGTCGGGCCCAATAAAGCCCCTCCATAGCTCCTGAACTCGCTATCACCCCCATCTGGCTACTCTGGTCAGCATAACACTCTGTAATATAATGATGTCCCAAAGTGGGGACATTACAGTCCTCCTTGCTAGAATATTGCTTGTCCTCAAGCAATAACTGAATCAATCCACATATAATACCAGGGTCCCATGTCCACTTGTGGGACACAAAGTAGGCTCCATCCAAAGCTAAACTATCACGCACTCTACCCCCTGGATCCCATATCAAGATCTGAACTGCAATACCCTGTGACGCATAATCCTATATTATATCAACACCATGAGTCTCCTGCAAATGACACATGGCCTCAACCCGAAATGAATCTATCCTCCAAGTCCATACCAAGACCAACACGGTCTCCACCAACCGAACATGTTGCTACCATAGTGAGGTACTACAAGACCCCCATGAATCACCCTCCAGTGACGTGCTCCCCTCAATACTGAGGCTCAATGAAAAGTCAAAGTGACTTTCCCCTACAAGGATCCACTCGCCTCCATCAGTCAATGAAATGCGCATCCCTGCAATCCCCAGGTCCCATGCTAGTCTCTGCCTAAGATCACCACGCTGACGCTGCACTACTTTGATCATGATTGTCGGCTCGCAGTCTACATATTGGATCCCCCACTCCTGGATCCTCGTGCTGAAATATCTGTGAAAACTGGACCTGCTGTCAAGAAGTTGAACCTGTAAAGGTATCTCTGTAGAAACATCATCTTCCCAACCATCTCCATACTAGATCATGAGTATCAAAAGGGAGAAACCGTCTCGCCCCATAGGACAAGCCCCTGCAATCCCTCTCAAAATCATCCAAGAGTGAAATATGTTGCTCTTTGGCACAACCTAGGCCATCATAAGGTGAAACAACCTACTAACCAAATGGGCTCTCGGATCCCATGGAAAAATTGGAAGTTCATCACTTCCAATCCCCACTAACTGCTCATGTGTCGTACTGATAACAATCAGAAGCCCTCCATGCTCATCCCCATGAGAATCTGGATCTTTTTCCCTCTGAGATGTCTGTTATCCCATGGCCTAAGATGCTCACCATCACGCCCAAGGTCTCAACTGTCTACCTCTGATGATCCACCCCTATGTTGTTGTGTGCAATATAGACTCTCCTATCAGGTGGTCTCAACCTACCAACTCTCCATGTCCCCTGCCACTGTTTATATCCCCCTATGTTGTTGTCCATGACGAAAGTATCAAGAAAAGCTAACAAAAACATCTGTAACCGACTATAGGACTGGAAAGTATCATATGATTTGGTCAATCCCCAGGACTGGACCAAAATCTCATCAACTAGCACCCATGTTGAATAATCGTATAAACTCCAACTATCGAGTACAACAGTAGATAACTCCACAAACTGTTGGTCAATCATCCTCCCTACATCATCGCTCAAGTAGTTGTTGCTATTGTGAAGGTGATCTCCCAGAACTATGTGTTGCTACAAGGGAGAGGAATCTCCATGCTCCACTAAGTGTGTCTCCTCCCTGCAATCCAATGTGTCCTCCTGAATCCCACTGTACATCTCTCTCATCATCATATGTCCAAGGTGTACTACCGGATCATCCTCTGTGTGGATATCAACCAATCTTGGAACACAAATGAAAGTATCCTCGTGACTACCCCTGGCTCTGGAATCCCCATGTGTATGTGTATGACTAACTGTCTCAGAACTACCCATGATTGGTGGCCTCTGTGACACCCGAAAATCCTCCAGCAATGTAACTAAGGAACATATCTGACTCTCTGTCGAGATAGATATGGTGTATCTCTGACCAGCCTCCTCAAGGAGCTCCTCCAATCTGGACTCTGATTCTTGAAGGGTTGTCTGTTTGCCTTTCAAGAATCCTCGTGTGCTCCCCAACTCATGAGTGAGTCATTCGACCTCCAACTCCTGCTCCCTTGGGGCCCTGTGATACATCTCGCCAGCCTCCAATAGGTAATCTATGTCCGTCAACAACTCCTGGTAGTTGGCCCTCATCATAGTCACTCTCTCCCTGAGAGTATGAAAGTCATCCATGGAAAATCTCCCATCTGAACTATCATGTGCCATCGAGATGTCGTCCAGCAATAATCTGTCGCCAATGCATGTGTGTCATCAATGCGCCTAGTGGCTTCCATGATCATGTCCTCACTAGATCTCAATTGTCCTCCCAAGTACCATGACTCATGATCACAGTCCTACTGAGGTGCTACCTCACACCCCTCACTGCTAGTGTCAACCCTAGAATCCCCAACAACACTCTCTGCAAAAGATAAGGCACTGAGCTGCCCACTGTCCACTATGCTACTGGGTCCTCCAATATGCCACTGCACACCATCACCAACTGCTACCCCCATCCAAATCGCACTGTATCTTGTATGGGCAGTTGTATCCTCCTATGCACTCACCCTGCTACTATCATCTGCACCTGGATCCCATACAGATGTGTCCAGACATGTGCTATCGTCATCCTGACCAATAAGGAGCGCGTCCTCATCACTGCAGACCGGTCCTGGAAGTAGGTGTCCCATCAAACTGTCAGTCTCCACAGCCTGATCAAACAATTGAGTCTCCAAAAGAGGTGATTCACTCTCCTCGTACTGATAGGTATGTGTAAGGTCCACTGTCTCCAAGTCATGTCCCTCCTTCTCGGTCTGCAGACCCATATTCCCCTGATGTACAACCCTCACACAAGGCTCCTCCATGCATGACTCCCTGACAACCATGTCTACACCCAAGGGTAGGTCATCCAACCTCCTAGTCTCATCATATCTCAGTGCTAACTCCTGTTATCCTCCCACGTTTCACCACTGTGTTGAAGTGTTGAATCATCAACAATGCCTGATGCGGAAGATAGAGAACATGTGTTATCATCCTGTCCATCCATCTCCCTCAAATGCGCAAGAGTCACTAGCCTCATTGGATTGTTGTAAACAGGCATCTATGGTTGCATCCTCCCGCAACTCCTCATCCTCACTGTCATAGTGCACCTCAACAATGTCCACCTTCCCTTTACCCCTGCATCTGTGGTCTGGCTCCGAAGGCTCTTTGCAACTGTAGCAAAGCTCCCTGCTCCTAATGGGTGTAGGGTTAATCTGTGCTTCCCTCCATCTAGTTGCTCTGGCTCTGTTTTTCTCTGCTATGTTGACCCAATATGTAACCTCATCTTTCCTCCACAAGGATTTTTTATGGATATAAACTATTGGAGTGTTACTTGAGCCCTAAATCTCTCACTAAGGGCGTAATATTCCCATTCACAACATAAAGTTTCTCTAGCAAAGTCCTTACTATCCATCTCTCCTTATGGAAGACCCCTCAGGCTGGGAGGAATCTTCGCTATGATCCCACTGTAATGTTCCCAACCCAATATGCTAGGAACATTGCTTTTTTCATTGATTTTCATGTGTTTTCTGGTTGTGGCATTTTGTCAAACACTTTGTAGATTTATGTCTCATGAGTTGTGCTAGGGTTTATATTGATGGTTTATGGGTGTTTGCAATCAACAATCAAAGAAGATTCAAGATATATCAATGGAATCTACTCAACAAGATGCAAGATCAATAACACAAGAAATAACCATAAATACCTCAGATCTGATTTTATTAATAATAGATCTTTGACCTCATACAAAATGGTGCAGATCTGGAATACATATAAGGGAATAGAGTGTTTGGCTGATAAAGCCTCCAAGATACAAGATAGAAGAAGATCCAAGCTTCCAAAAGCCTCTCCAAGCTGTAGACCAAAAACCCAGATGAACCAACTCATAATCTAGCTGAAGTGTGATGATCTTCCTAGCACAATGCGCCCCTCACTGGCTGAAGCAAACCAAGAATTCAGCCTCTCTGAAAATGGCCACCAAACCCTCTGAGAAAGATGCCAAACTGTAGATCGGGCCAAGTGAGACCCCCTAGCAAAGTCTCAGGCTGAATGATGAAGAGATGACCCACCAAATGACTAAATCCTCAATCTGCAGTGCACCCTCCTCTCCAATTTGTGCCAAGCTCCAATAAATAATATGACAAAAACAAAACCCTTCGGAATAGGCTAAAGAAGGCGCCCTAGGCCAGACCAAGAATACCCAGAAGCTCCTTTTCCCAAAATCCTCCTCCTCTGTCCAGATTGAGCTACTCCTCTCAAGATGGTGCGCCCTCCTGCTGGAAACCCCCTGTAGCTGCGCACTGCCTCACTATAACCTGTCACTATTGTACTATCCACCTATGGATGAGATAAACTAATATAGAATGGTGAGGGAGGAATCTTTCACCTCCGTGACCAAGCTTGGACCAGGTTGGGTGGGATCTTTCACCACCGAGCTGATCTCTAGGTTTTGTTCAGTCAAAACCCTCAAAACCCCCAAGTGCATGGGCTCACTAGCAAGAAGCTAGATATCAAACCAATACACAACATAATGAGAGAATAAAGGCCCCTATCTCTCTTTTATCCTCCATGTTCACCTTGTCTCTCCAAGTGACTTTTACTTTATTTTATTATTAATTAATTAAATCACTTTAATTAATTAATTAATCATTTTACCTCTAAAAAGTGATTATCCCTCCTTATGGCTTCTCTGGCCTCTGGGAGTCACTTCTCATCATCCTATCCTGTAGTGTTATTCCTCCTGATTCCAATGAACTACACTGAGAGGTTCCTCCAAGTATTATGCCCAATATGACCTTCTTAGTGAATTTAATTAACATATAGCCCATAATAACTCAAAATTACAGAAATTGTCGGAATGCAACGGAACCAAAGCCAAGTTGTGCGGAATGGATCATGATGATAAAATAAGATGAGTGATGCAAGTCGGGCCCAATAAATGCCCTCCATAGCTCTTGTACTCACTATCACCCCCATCTAACTACTCTGGTCAGCATAACACTCTGTAATATAATGATGTCCCAAAGTGGGGACATTATATACTACCAGGGTAAAGTTTATGTGTTGTGGTTTAAGAAAACAATGACCACAAAAACTTGAACATGTGAATCACACCTCGATTTGTCGCAAGTTGAGGATGATGTGTGGATCCTAGTTTTTAATGGTCCTTAAAAAGATAGAGCTTGTATTTTCCCTAGAGTCAATACTTAGGAGTATTGTAATGGTACCTAGGCAACATTATAAAAGATTGTACCTAGTATCTCTATGCGTTGGAGTGTGTTAAATGGTATGTACGTGAATCTATGTCTGCAACATGTAAAGAGAATATGGTTTTAAGATCTAGATGGGGATGCATACCCTTTTCTATTTGTCTTTGATGACTAGATAACTTGTTAAGTATAGATTGAACACCTCTCAATGAGTTGTTAACACTTGAAGGAATAGGTTGCCTATTGATTGAAAGCTTTGTGAGTTGACCGTGTTGATTGTGGACTCTAGGAGGTGTGTTAGGCCTTGAAACCTTAAGTTTCTTGTACATTTAGGGAGATTTTGTCAAAGAGTTGAATGAAATATGCACTTGAAGGACGTCAGTTGCCCGTGTAATCCAATGGATGGTTGGTCCTTTTCTATGGACCTTGACAAATTGGTGATGTCTACGTGATCAAGGTGAAAGATACAGATACCAAGTTGGACCAAATAAAGACTTTGTTGTTGAGTATCTTCAATTCTTGGGGGAGCGTTTGATGCGTCAGACCAACAAAAGACGAAGACCTGACCAAACATAGATCAAGACAAGTACTCACTAGGAGGAAGAATTGAAATTGTTGTTCATACTTGTCTTGTGAACATGTGTGCATGTGTGATACTCGTGATCATGCAAGTGGGTCATGCAATGACATGGTTTGATGCTTTCCATAGTTTGTTGGTTATTGTGTCAAGTAGAGTGTGTCTCTGCATGAATGGTTTTTCTTCTATGTCTTAGGAGGTTCCTGGATCTACTAGTTGGATATGAGTGATTCTCTCCAACTAGTTTAGCTCCTAAGTTGGTGTATAGTTGAAATATTCTCTCAACTAGTCATCGGTGTGATAGTGTGTATATCTTGAGATAAACATCGATGTATATATATATACTATTACATGTTGGTGTGATAATGTGTATATCTTGAGACAAACATTCATGTATATATGTATACTATTGCATTGTTGAATATAACAATCAATACAGTTGTGTCAACATGATGTCTACTTTCCCCTTTTTTAACACTATGCAAAATGATGTCTACTTTCCCCTTTTTTAACACTATGCACTGTTGAGCTGTACTCCGGAATTCGTGTAAAGTAAGTGAAGTTTCTTTTCCAAAGGAAATATAGAGCTCCAGAAATTCTTGTCACTTTAGCTTCTGCCTCTCCATCATCCGCTTAACTCCTCTGTCCGTATCAGGGTCCCAGTTTCTGTCATAAACTTGGCACAATCTATATAACTCTTTGGCTAAGACAGAAAGCAATTGAATTGACAGAATTTATGGTGGATAAAGATCTGATGTTTGACAATATTTGCAAGGTCAAATTCAGAGGCAATGGAAAAATGAGTATGGAAAAATTACAATCAAGGTATCCCATAATATGATAATTGAAAAAAGCAGAAACTTAGTCTCGCGGCGACTCTCGCCCATGAGAGCACTGCTGACAAATCCTGAAAATGTTAGCTGTTAATCAAATAGCCAGCCAGCTATCATATGTTTGATTCCACCTCATTTCACTTACTGCACCTCACCTGACATCTCTTGCTAGAGTGTATACCAATAATTCAAAGCAAATATTTGAGAAAGTACTGTGTTTGAGCAATGTGATCTTGTCCAACAGTCTGCAACACAGGCTAATTATTTTTCTTGTTGGAGATTTTGAAATGGTTTCCTATGGATAATGTGAATGTCAAATCCCAAATGTAGCATTAGGTATTTAATGATATTTTATCCGGTCCTATTATGTCTTCAATATTTATGAAAACCGATGTTGTCATGTATTGAATGCTAAATCAGGGCTAGAATAAGTCAATAGTGACAACCTCCTTAATCTCAAGAAGGAAATCATGTATTTTTTAAACTTCAGTAATGTATATAATGTTTCATTAAGAATAAATGAAAAAAAATGCTCACCCTCAGTCCATATCTTCTGACAAACAAATACGTGAGACAGTACTGCAATGCAGTGTGCTCTGATATTGTCCCAAAAGTCAGCAACATAAACTGACTCTTTTTCTTCTTGAAGATCTTGAAATTATTTTCCTATGGATAATGTCGATGTCGAATCCCAAATGCAGCATTTTAAGGCACATCAATTATCTTTGGTGTTTAATGATACTTTGTCATACTCCTATTATGTCTTCAATATTATAGACATATGTTGCAATGTATCGCATGCTACATAGGGGCTAGAATAAGTCAGCAGTGTAATCCCAAGTAGAAATATTGTATTATAATGTGTCATAAAAGAATAAATGCCAAAAAATCCTCACCCTTGATCCATATCTTCTGACAAACCACTCAAATGTTTCTGGACTAGCCGCTTCAAACATAGTCTTCTCTAGTCCCAACCGCCCAATTATTTTTGCTATAGCATCAGTGCGCAACATGTCAGCACGGCCACTTATGCCCTCTGCATCAATCATGATCATATCCGCTCCAGCCTCCAAACATCTCTCTGCCTTCCTAATTAATAACTCCACATCTTCAATCATTTCTGTAATGCACGAAATAAGAGAATACATCAGCATTTAACTAAAAACAATATGTTTTGTGAAGGAATTTGATATCTAAGACAGTCCCTTAAAAGGTTCACTAGACTTTAAAAACACATGTAAAAATAATGTTCATCAACGTGAAAGTGGCTTATTTTAGAAAAGAACAATCATGAAGAAACTGGGAACATGTTTTCCCACTAGAAAATCTCTAGTGTTTGAGGGAATTCAATAATGACCTTCATCCTTTAGATTGGAGCTACATATGTGTTTTTGGAAGGAATCTATCAAACAATACCATAGTTGATTAGGTAAAACTCATTCTTTCATATTTCATAATGTAATCTTTTGAAATCGTCTCTTTTACTCCTAGTGTTTTCATCACTTCAAATCTGTCACTTTTTTCACATTCCCAAATCTGGAAAAACCTTTTCCAAGCGAGGTTCATGTTAGATTGTGGAGGTCATTTATCAAATTCAAGTTAATAATGAAATATGACTTAACTTTACAAGCCAATCTCCTCAGAATCTACTGGCACATCACCTCCTGACGTGGAAAGATTAAATGAGATAAAACATTTCATCGGCCCAACAATTGTATGCGTCAAGAGGGAGAATTCATCTCCTTTATGCCAGAATTTTCATCATTCACAAGATTGTAGCAGTTTTTCAATGTTTTCTTAATCTTCTCGTTGTTGCACATACTCCAATATGGAAAAGATTTTCCTAACAATGATTATGCTCGATATTGTAGGTATTTTCGCAAATTCCACATAATAATGCATTAAGGGCGAAATTCAAAATCCTTGACATAAGGCAGCCTCTTCAGAAGCCAAAAACTGACACCTTAATAAATAATCATTTTTGAATGAGAAATATAAGGGTGACGCTTGAAGTTGAAAGACTAAACGAGACAAAAAAACATTTCAGCAGTCCTACCATTGCATGTGTTAAGAGAGAATTTATCTCCTCCATGCCAGAATTCATGACTCACGTATTTGCATCTTTTTTCGATGGTGTCTTAATCTTTTCTCACAATTCTGCACATTCTCCAATATGGAAAAATCTTTTCCAGGCAAGGTTTATGCTCGATATTGTAATTATTTTGTCAAATTCCACATAATAATGGATTAAGGGAGAAATTCAAAAGCCTTGACATAACAAAATCTCTTCAAATTCTGAAAACTGACACATTAATAAAGAATCATTTTTGAAAGAGAAATAGATGGGTTTTACATCCCAGGGGAATGGAGGAATGTATATAGTTTTAGACACCTGAAAAAAAAGAATTATAGGTAAGGAACACAGAGTCCTAGATACTTTAATAAAGGAACCTTTTTGAGAGAGACAAAGACGTAGAAATTAAGCTAAATCAATGTGATTCCTTTACCGCAGAATGTTTCTGAACTTCACCCCCACAAATCAATGAAGAAATTATTCCAAAACAGCAAAAGCTAATATGATTAAATGATACATCAGTACATACTATCAGAAAAAGCAAGCAAGTTTTCATGAATTGTCATCTTCAAATGCATAAAGTAGTAAATTTTACCATTCCACACGCTTCTAAAAATATTTTCAAATGTAAACCAGAAAATTATATTGTAAACAGGCAACCCTTCATATCACCTTTGTTATCTTCAGACATAAGTAACCAAGTTTTCATGATCATCATCTTAAAATGCATAAACAAGTGAACTTTATCATTCCTCAAGCTTCAAGGCACATTTTCAAATGCAAACCAGACAATTAAATTGTAAACCAAAGGAAACCCTTCATGTCACCTTCATTAGCTTCAGAAGTAGGACAATAAATGAAATTATATTCATCAGACATCACTAGAGAATCCCAGGCCAAAAAATCTACAATTAAAATGAAACTGCATCCATACCATGACAGATAATCCACCTATTAATAAGAAACAGAAACATCCAAATCGTGATATTACCTGATCCCTTTGGAGTGGGAGCAATATAAGCCCCAAATGCTCTGTCTTCCTTTGATGGTATAGCAGATTTCTCAAAATTTATACCAAATAGAGGTTTTGCTTTTAACCTCTCGTTCTTTATTATACGAATGAGTCGCAAGAGAGTTTCTTCAGGAACTTCGAGCGAATCAGCATTTAAATCTATGACATCAAAACCCAAATCTTTACATTCCTGCAAAGGTTTTTTGCAACATAAAATAATTCAGGTTATCTTTGTTCAAGAGAGCCCAAAAACCTAATTGAATATCGCAAAAAGCACTGTATCACATCCAATAGGAATTAGTCAAACTACAAAACACTGCCATAAAAAACTATCTGAGTTAAATTTCCTCATGAATAAAAGTGCAAATTCAAGTTCCAAAAAAAGGTATATATTTATTGTTTCTGATTCGAATTCATCACCTTTGAGAATTTGGTATAATTAAGCCTAAACCCTAACCATTTCAAAATTCAATATGAGAAATCTCTGTTGTTATAATGATAATAATGCAAACTAGAATGCTCAAATACCTCACAAGGACCTCCCATTTGCTGGGACACTGACAGTGGTTGGGTGCATTCTTCAAGCTTCACTCGTCTACTATGTCTCTCGCTGGTTCCCTAGCAGGACTCAGTTTCGATGACTAGAGCAGATTCTACAGTCATAGTTGTAGTCTAAGTATATGGTGGAGAGAGGAGCCTTCCTTTGGCCCTGTGGGATGTGCTATGCCTAAGGATGAGGGAGGACTTGGCTTGATTGATGTTGCCAATTAGGGCAATATTTTAGCAGCCAAGTGGGTGGTGAGATGTATAAAGAACTGTTCCCCTTGGCAGGTCTTGTTTCGTCATCAACCCCATTTTCAAGAGAATTTCTTTGGCTTGAAAATCCGTTGCAGGTTTTGTCCAATGGAATTGGGAGGGAAGCAGGGCAGGTTGTGTTTAGCACAACATCCCATTTGGCACTGAAGGATGCAAGGTATGTGTATTGGAGATATGCCTCGCTTTCAAGTGCACGGGCTGAGCAGGAAGGGAATTTTCCTATGAGGGGATTTGTGGGATGCAACCACACATGCCTGAAAGGATTGGCACTCTCTGGCTCAAAAGTATGGACTGATTGCCCCTGACCATCAACTAATTATGGAGTTGAGAAAGCTCTTACTGCATACATGTATATTCAAAATGAATACAGGGATGCCTTGGCCTTTTTGGAGGGACTGGGAATGGAGTTTTGGTCACCCTCTTCAGCAGTATGACTCTGGGCTACTATATTCGATTTTGCATCATAGACATCCATTGTCCCCAGTTCTCAATGCAAGATGGGTGTCAACTAATCCAAAGGATAGATGGGTATGCAAACTCCACAGTGTTTGTTCTATCCAACTTTCTTATAAGCTAAGAGTATTACCTTGGTAGTTATGTATCAAGGCATCCCATCCAAGGCCCAGCTGGCCAAGAGTAGGCTCTCTAATGGCCTTTCCTTGTCATCAAGCATAGACAATGAAGCACACTTTCTGGGAGTGCCAGTTTGCTAAAGAGCTGTTGGAAGTATTTACAAGATCAGTGTTCCATTTTTCTTCAGGGTATAGTCCATTGGCGTGTTGCTTTGTTTGGGGATTGCCGCATTCTACTGTATTCTACCTTGACTAGGATTTGGCAGTGCTTGAGGATGTCAACCTTTTTCATTCTTTGGAAAATCAAGTCTATTTTTTAGCATGACATTAGTTCATTGTCTGTTTTTTGTACCATGTGGCATGATGAGGTACACCATTAACACCTGGTCAACAATGCCCTGTTGATCATAGATGCCCAATCTCTAGAACCCACTCTATCCAATTTGCACATATCAAGTTTAATAATTGCTACATTACTAGTTGTGACAGCAATCCTTGAAAGGATCTATTACTGCTAGATGCAATGAATACTTGGCAGCATGTGAGTACTATTGATGTAAATGCTTATTGTACTTGGTCGCAAGATAAACTAACATCTCCTCTAGGAGATACTTCTTGTTTTGCTTCCAGGTTATTTTATAAATTCCATGGAGGTCACCTTGGAGGAATGATTGATCACAACACTAGAAGAGTGTTGTTCCTATTTCTTATTATTGTATTTTTATTTTGGCTCTTGTTACAGGCAGGTCACAAGCAATAGCTCTGAGAAGGAGCTGCAGTGATTATTTTTTTCGTTCTTGTTTTTATTATAAGAGTATTATTCTTGTCTATTGTTTTCCCCTTTGTTGTCCTTGTTTTGGGCAGGTCACAGGTGATAACTCTGAGGGGAGCTATAGTGACTGTTGCAGAAGGAAACATATTAGATGGTCTCTAGTTTGAGACATGGAGCAGACTATCTAGATAAGAAGTTGTATACACGATCATATACATCCATGTACCGAAGAAGAAGAAGACGAAGAAGGGTACTTTTGTGGGATACTAAGTATCTCATATGGAGATTGATTGCAAGAAGAAGAAGGCTCCAAGGATAACCGAAAAAATCCCTCTAGTGCAGTTGATCACTCCTCAGATCAGGAAAAGTTAGTAGAGCCAGAAGGGCCTACCCAGAATCGTTGCAGTAACCAAGAAGAGACCAGTGTGGTCCCATGAAACTTTGCAGGATGCAACATTGATGAGCCATATCATGAGGAGAAAATGAATCCACCAGTGGTGAGGCAAGCGGCCCCAACGAGTACCAGCTCAGAAGGAGCTAGAGTTCAGAGGGAGTCAACCCTCTCGATCCAGTAGGGAGGAGCAACCTCCCCAGGACCATTCACAAAAGACTTCGGAGGAAATCATGACACACAGACGGAGTAGATCGCTCTGAAGGTTATACAGACTCAGACGGAGAATGGAGACTCCGAGACTTTCAAATTCAGATGGAAGAGAAAGACGTCTTCCAGGACTGACAAACAAATGCCATGAGTTGAGAAGGCTAGATCGAAGCTTCAAAGACTTTGACGAGATATGAGATCTTATGGGAAGATTCCCTTGCTTCAGTAGACTTTGCTACAGTGACCGAGGAGGAAACCAGTCAGAAGGACTAGGATACATATCTTTTCCTTAGTTCCGAGACCAAAAGGGAAGTAAGTGGTGACTTCAAGTTGATCTCCAAGATCAAGCATGTTGCAGATAGATTGCCTAGAGATGTACAAAGCCTGATTTGTGTCCAGAGGATTCTCCCAGCAAGAGGGAGAAGACTATGACAAGACACTTGCTCCAGTATATTGCTACCGACAAACAAGGAGAAAATATGTTGACCAAGCCTCTGTCAAGGACAAGCTTGGAGTGGTCCAAATGTTTTTTCTCCAGTAGTGAGAAGTGATGTGTTCCCCAGTAGAGGGAAGTGATGAGATCCCTAGTAGTGGTATGCTACCCCAATGTAGGTTGGTACTCCAACACAAGCTAGTATGCTACCCCAGCGTAGGTTGGTACTCCAATGTAGTCTGGTATGCTACCCCAACGCAGGTTGGTACTCCAACGCAGGCTGGTATGCTACCCCAGCGCAAGTTGGTACTTGAACGTAGGATGGTATGCTACCCCAGCACAAGTTGGTACTCCAATGCAGACTAGTATGCTACCCCAGCGCAGGATGGTATGCTACTCCAACTCAGGCTGGTATATTACCCCAGCGCAGGTTGGTATGCTACTCCAACGAAGGTCGGTATGCTACTCCAATGAAAGTGCAGAACTTCCTATGACATAGATCCGTGATTGACAATAGGATAATGACCAAGGTGTGCAGAAGTGCAGAAGCAGTGATGATGATTGTGCCAAGAGGAATACCTTCCTCGTTAAGAGGGAGTGTTAAATTTTTGAGTCAAATTCTGTGTGAGATGACGAGTTACTAATTCTGTATGAACTAGATGTCGACCTGTAGTGTCGGAAATGATTCCCAGTTAGAGTGTCGATCAGTAGCATCGGAGGTTCCTAGCTGGAGGACCAACCAGTAGTGTTGGAGGTGTTTTCCAGCTAGATGGCTAATGTGCAGCTATGATGGTGATACTTGTTACATGATCTTTTCGATCATATGATAGCCTGTGTGGCTATGGTGATGCTACCCGTAGACTGGTCTACAAGACCATGTGAGTCTTGCCCATGCCATCTGAGATGGATGGATGTGTTTGAGACCACTACATGAAGAAAATCTTAGTTAATACCTCCCTAGCTAAGAGGGAGTGTTGATGTTTTGGTAGTTGCGGGAGGTATTAACCTCCACGTGTAACCTATGACTTAGAATAGAATATTCCGTAAGCAAGTCAACCATTAAACAAATGTGTGGAAACCCTAGAAGACAAGTCGGCCTAGTAGAATAAATAGTATTAGAATATTATCTTCCAGAAATACAAGTCGACTCCACAGGAAAAAGATAAACAGAAAATATAATTACCAGAAAGTCAAGTCGACCCAACCAGAAAAGTCACTGGATAGATTAATATAAATAGAGGACGTTTTAGCTCATTAGTACACCCACTCAGAGCGCAAGTCTTGTGGGGAGCTGTAGTTGCAAGGAGGAATAAGGGTGCATGGTCATCTCTTGGTCTTGGTCTCTCTCCTAGTGATTTTCTTGGTGATATTATTGGTGATATTCTTGTCAAGTATGGCACAAGTTTGAGAGAGAGAGTAGTGCAGTTGCAGCTGCTATAGTTGTGTATGGTACTTGCTCTGTTGATATGGAGACTCTCTCTCTCTTGTGTGCTACCCTTGGAGAAGGACCGCTCTACTTTTCTTGATTTGTTGTTGTAGTTAGCAACTAGAGTTTATCTGTTGGTTTTGGAGTAGGCTTTCCAGAATTATCCTAAGTAAAGGTTAGTGTGCTCGAGGGTGGCATATGTGAATGCCTATGGTTAGGTGACAATGATGTGACAATGTTTATGGTTAAACGAGCATACCAAAATTTCAACAGTACATTCCCCCTTACTTTTGCACTAGTTTGTCTATGCTCACAGAGGTTGTACGTTCCCCCTGATTTTTGCACTAGAGTGTCTATGCTCACAGAGGTTGTACGTTCCCCCTGGATTTTGCATTAGACTTACATCTTGACTCACAAGATCATGTAGCATCTCATTCGTCCTGACTTTTGGTTCGACTCACAGAGGTTGTACATTCCCCCTAGATTTTTTCAATACCTCACAAGACTGATTGATTCTCCAAATCTCCCTGGCTAGCCTCAAGGCGGCCCATATGGCCTCTCATTGGAGAATGACTACCGATGCTGCCAAATTTAACAAAATATTGGACTATTCATTCCACATCTGCAAAAGCGTTCTTATTATGAGTTAATTATCACAAATGATAGCATTAAAGCAAAGGAACTCTTACAATCAAACCTGTAGAACCAACCTTTAGAATGAGCCAATTTGGGCACAAATTAAATAGTACAACAGTGAAATCGTTACTCAAATTAGGCGCACTAGTTCTGCCAATGCCTCGAAACAGTGATGAATATACAATAAATTACCAAACTCAATTGATGTAATATTTAGCATCAGAAAACTCCAGGCATTGATTGAACGAAAGTGTGCAATATGGATATGGTTTGAAGTTTCAAAACCCTCTGTTTAGATAGTGGTTCAGCATGTGTTATCACTCGGTTTCAAAAAAGGAAAAATAATCAGATTTACCTCCTATCAGTGCTTTGTTCCACTATTCAATCGAATGTCGTAAATATTTGGTGGACTCTTGAATAAATTCTTCAATATTGAGGCACGGGTGACTCAAAATGTGTCCAGAAAAAGATAAAATCTAGACGCTAAAGGTGATCGATCGTGGCATAACTAAATGACAAAAGGTATAACCGAATTTAATAAATGGTTTTGCCCAATCGTTAGTTAACACGGAAATAAAGAAATCATGTGCGAATTACTCCTTAAGAAACCCCTGTAGAAAATGGCGGTGAGGGTCGAAATAGAAATTGATGAAAGAAAAGGGAATGATCTAGGAACGATTCAATTTCTTATTGATTGTAAAACCAAAGTAATTTTCCAAGATTTGGATTCAGCACTTTAAACCCTGTAATTTTTTTGGGACAACGATAAGAGCGATGTCTACGAAGAAATGAATCGTTGGCATAGCAAATCCAAATGATTGGAAACCCAAATTTTAAGAAACTTCAACGTTGTCACTAGAACCAATCGATGAAAACCCTTTCACTGGAAATCAAACTCAGAGATCGAAATATTGGTGGTCACTTAACCGGTTATTAATGCAAGGGACATGATTCAAAGAGAGATCTGATCGTTGGGGTTCGATAAAATCTGTTGAAAAAAGAACAGAACACTAAAATCATTTGCGTAGGGAAGAATTGAGCCATTATTGAGACTCACCATCAATTACTATAGATTTGGATGTTTGAACAATGGTGAGATAATTGTCCAACAAATTTGAGGGATCGCTTTTGAAGTGCCAACCAGAGAAATGACGAATACCTACAATCAAGTTTTAAACGTCTAGGGTTTTAAAAGAATAACAAACAAATTGGCATCCAAACCCTTGAAATCGTCAGTTGAATAATATCTAAAGGAGAATCGGCCAGCAAAAAAATTTATGCAAGAGATATGTGATTAGGTTCAAAAAAATAAAAAATAAAAGAATAAAATTGACAAGAAAAAAATTTAAAAGAGCTTTTGATTGGAAAATTTTTGAAAGTGCCTTATTTATTCATTGGGCGATGGGGTTTACTTTAATCTAGTGAAAATTGTTCCTTTGAAAAAATTTGTTGGAGATCCTCACACTAGCTAGTGAGCATGAGGATGATCCAAGCTACTACAAGTTTATTGAAAAGTTCCTGAGGAGGGAAAGATCATCATTGAATCAAACCAAAGAGATTGTTAGAAATTTTTAATTAAATTTCATATGCAAATGCCAAGTTCTACACATCATCCTTTAGAAATATAAAATCTAAATCAAATAAACAAGGAACAAAATAGGCTATGGACCT
>ML809794.1:113216-140030 GCA_009831015.1 Picea engelmannii | reverse complement strand
AGTTTGGCATCTTTCTCAGAGGGTTTGGTGGCCATTTTCAGAGAGGCTGAATTCTTGGTTTGCTTCAGCCAGTGAGGGGCGCATTGTGCTAGGAAGATCATCACACTTCAGCTAGATTATGAGTTGGTTCATCTGGGTTTTTGGTCTACAGCTTGGAGAGGCTTTTGGAAGCTTGGATCTTCTTCTATCTTGTATCTTGGAGGCTTTATCAGCCAAACACTCTATTCCCTTATATGTATTCCAGATCTGCACCATTTTGTATGAGGTCAAAGATCTATTATTAATAAAATCAGATCTGAGGTATTTATGGTTATTTCTTGTGTTATTGATCTTGCATCTTGTTGAGTAGATTCCATTGATATATCTTGAATCTTCTTTGATTGTTGATTGCAAACACCCATAAACCATCAATATAAACCCTAGCACAACTCATGAGACATAAATCTACAAAGTGTTTGACAAAATGCCACAACCAGAAAACACATGAAAATCAATGAAAAAAGCAATGTTCCTAGCATATTGGGTTGGGAACATTACAGTGGGATCATAGCGAAGATTCCTCCCAGCCTGAGGGGTCTTCCATAAGGAGAGATGGATAGTAAGGACTTTGCTAGAGAAACTTTATGTTGTGAATGGGAATATTACGCCCTTAGTGAGAGATTTAGGGCTCAAGTAACACTCCAATAGTTTATATCCATAAAAAATCCTTGTGGAGGAAAGATGAGGTTACATATTGGGTCAACATAGCAGAGAAAAACAGAGCCAGAGCAACTAGATGGAGGGAAGCACAGATTAACCCTACACCCATTAGGAGCAGGGAGCTTTGCTACAGTTGCAAAGAGCCTTCGGAGCCAGACCACAGATGCAGGGGTAAAGGGAAGGTGGACATTGTTGAGGTGCACTATGACAGTGAGGATGAGGAGTTGCGGGAGGATGCAACCATAGATGCCTGTTTACAACAATCCAATGAGGCTAGTGACTCTTGCGCATTTGAGGGAGATGGATGGACAGGATGATAACACATGTTCTCTATCTTCCGCATCAGGCATTGTTGATGATTCAACACTTCAACACAGTGGTGAAACGTGGGAGGATAACAGGAGTTAGCACTGAGATATGATGAGACTAGGAGGTTGGATGACCTACCCTTGGGTGTAGACATGGTTGTCAGGGAGTCATGCATGGAGGAGCCTTGTGTGAGGGTTGTACATCAGGGGAATATGGGTCTGCAGACCGAGAAGGAGGGACATGACTTGGAGACAGTGGACCTTACACATACCTATCAGTACGAGGAGAGTGAATCACCTCTTTTGGAGACTCAATTGTTTGATCAGGCTGTGGAGACTGACAGTTTGATGGGACACCTACTTCCAGGACCGGTCTGCAGTGATGAGGACGCGCTCCTTATTGGTCAGGATGACGATAGCACATGTCTGGACACATCTGTATGGGATCCAGGTGCAGATGATAGTAGCAGGGTGAGTGCATAGGAGGATACAACTGCCCATACAAGATACAGTGCGATTTGGATGGGGGTAGCAGTTGGTGATGGTGTGCAGTGGCATATTGGAGGACCCAGTAGCATAGTGGACAGTGGGCAGCTCAGTGCCTTATCTTTTGCAGAGAGTGTTGTTGGGGATTCTAGGGTTGACACTAGCAGTGAGGGGTGTGAGGTAGCACCTCAGTAGGACTGTGATCATGAGTCATGGTACTTGGGAGGACAATTGAGATCTAGTGAGGACATGATCATGGAAGCCACTAGGCGCATTGATGACACACATGCATTGGCGACAGATTATTGCTGGACGACATCTCGATGGCACATGATAGTTCAGATGGGAGATTTTCCATGGATGACTTTCATACTCTCAGGGAGAGAGTGACTATGATGAGGGCCAACTACCAGGAGTTGTTGACGGACATAGATTACCTATTGGAGGCTGGCGAGATGTATCACAGGGCCCCAAGGGAGCAGGAGTTGGAGGTCGAATGACTCACTCATGAGTTGGGGAGCACACGAGGATTCTTGAAAGGCAAACAGACAACCCTTCAAGAATCAGAGTCCAGATTGGAGGAGCTCCTTGAGGAGGCTGGTCAGAGATACACCATATCTATCTCGACAGAGAGTCAGATATGTTCCTTAGTTACATTGCTGGAGGATTTTCGGGTGTCACAGAGGCCACCAATCATGGGTAGTTCTGAGACAGTTAGTCATACACATACACATGGGGATTCCAGAGCCAGGGGTAGTCACGAGGATACTTTCATTTGTGTTCCAAGATTGGTTGATATCCACACAGAGGATGATCCGGTAGTACACCTTGGACATATGATGATGAGAGAGATGTACAGTGGGATTCAGGAGGACACATTGGATTGCAGGGAGGAGACACACTTAGTGGAGCATGGAGATTCCTCTCCCTTGTAGCAACACATAGTTCTGGGAGATCACCTTCACAATAGCAACAACTACTTGAGCGATGATGTAGGGAGGATGATTGACCAACAGTTTGTGGAGTTATCTACTGTTGTACTCGATAGTTGGAGTTTATACGATTATTCAACATGGGTGCTAGTTGATGAGATTTTGGTCCAGTCCTGGGGATTGACCAAATCATATGATACTTTCCAGTCCTATAGTCGGTTACAGATGTTTTTGTTAGCTTTTCTTGATACTTTCGTCATGGACAACAACATAGGGGGATATAAACAGTGGCAGGGGACATGGAGAGTTGGTAGGTTGAGACCACCTGATAGGAGAGTCTATATTGCACACAACAACATAGGGGTGGATCATCAGAGGTAGACAGTTGAGACCTTGGGCGTGATGGTGAGCATCTTAGGCCATGGGATAACAGACATCTCAGAGGGAAAAAGATCCAGATTCTCATGGGGATGAGCATGGAGGGCTTCTGATTGTTATCAGTACGACACATGAGCAGTTAGTGGGGATTGGAAGTGATGAACTTCCAATTTTTCCATGGGATCCGAGAGCCCATTTGGTTAGTAGGTTGTTTCACCTTATGATGGCCTAGGTTGTGCCAAAGAGCAACATATTTCACTCTTGGATGATTTTGAGAGGGATTGCAGGGGCTTGTCCTATGGGGCGAGACGGTTTCTCCCTTTTGATACTCATGATCTAGTATGGAGATGGTTGGGAAGATGATGTTTCTACAGAGATACCTTTACAGGTTCAACTTCTTGACAGCAGGTCCAGTTTTCACAGATATTTCAGCACGAGGATCCAGGAGTGGGGGATCCAATATGTAGACTGCGAGCCGACAATCATGATCAAAGTAGTGCAGCGTCAGCGTGGTGATCTTAGGCAGAGACTAGCATGGGACCTGGGGATTGCAGGGATGCGCATTTCATTGACTGATGGAGGCGAGTGGATCCTTGTAGGGGAAAGTCACTTTGACTTTTCATTGAGCCTCAGTATTGAGGGGAGCACGTCACTGGAGGGTGATTCATGGGGGTCTTGTAGTACCTCACTATGGTAGCAACATGTTCGGTTGGTGGAGACCGTGTTGGTCTTGGTATGGACTTGGAGGATAGATTCATTTCGGGTTGAGGCCATGTGTCATTTGCAGGAGACTCATGGTGTTGATATAATATAGGATTATGCGTCACAGGGTATTGCAGTTCAGATCTTGATATGGGATCCAGGGGGTAGAGTGCGTGATAGTTTAGCTTTGGATGGAGCCTACTTTGTGTCCCACAAGTGGACATGGGACCCTGGTATTATATGTGGATTGATTCAGTTATTGCTTGAGGACAAGCAATATTCTAGCAAGGAGGACTGTAATGTCCCCACTTTGGGACATCATTATATTACAGAGTGTTATGCTGACCAGAGTAGCCAGATGGGGGTGATAGCGAGTTCAGGAGCTATGGAGGGGCTTTATTGGGCCCGACTTGCATCGCTCATCTTATTTCATCATCATGATCCATTCCGCACAGCTTGGCTTTGGTTCCGTTGCATTCCGACGGTTTCCGTAATTTTGAGTTATTATGGGCTATATGTTAATTAAATTCACTAAGAAGGTCATATTGGGCATAATACTTGGAGGAACCTATTAGTGTAATAGCTCATCAGAATCGGGAGGAACAACACTACAGGATAGGATGATGAGAAGTGACTTTCAGTGGCCAGAGAAGCCATACGAAGGGATAATCACTTTTTAGAGGTAAAATGATTAATTAATTAATTAAAGTGATTTAATTAATTAATAATAAAATAAAGTAAAATTCACTTGGAGAGACAAGGTGAACAGGGAGGATAAAAGAGAGATAGGGGCCTCTATTCTCTCATTATGTTGTTTATCAATTTGATATCTGGCTTAGTGAGCCCATGCACTTGGGGGTTTTGAGGGTTTTGACTGAACAAACCCTAGAGATCAGCTCGGTGGTGAAAGATCCCACCCAACCTGGTCCAAGCTTGGTCACGAAGGTGAAAGATTCCTCCCTCACCATTCTATATCAATTTATCTCAGCCACAGGTGGATCCTACAATAGTTATAGGTTATAGTGAGGCAGTGCACAACTATAGGGGGTTTCTAGCAGGAGGGCGCACCATCTTGAGAGGAGTAGCTCTATCTGGATAGAGGAGGATTCTGGGAAAAGGAGCTTCTGGGTATTCTTGGTCTGGCCTAGGGCGCCTTCTTTAGCCTATTCCAAAGGGTTTTCTTTGTCATATTATTTATTGGAGCTTGGAACGAGTTGGAGAGAAAGAGGGCGCATTGCAGATTGAGGATTCAGTCATTTGGTGGTTCATCTCTTCATCATCCAGCTTGAGACTTTGCCAGGGGGTTTCACTTGGCCTGATCTACAGTTTGGCATCTTTTTCAGAGGGTTTGGTGGCCATTTTCAGAGAGGATGAATTCTTGGTTTGCTTCAACCAGTGAGGGGCGCATTGTGCTAGGAAGATCGTCACACTTCAGTTAGGTTATGAGTTGGTTCATCTAGGTTTTGGGTCTACAGCTTGGAGAGGCTTTTGGAAGCCTGGATCTTCTTCTATCTTGTATCTTGGAGGCTTTATGAGCCAAACACTCTATTCCCTTATATGTATTCCAGATTTGCACCATTTTGTATGAAGTCAGAGATCTATTATTAATAAATCAGATCTGAGGTATTTATGGTTATTTCTTGTGTTATTGATTTTGCATCTTGTTGAGTAGATTCCATTGCTATATCTTCTTTGATTGTTGGCTGCAAACACCCATTAAACCATCAATATAAACCCTAGCACAACTCATGAGACATAAATCTGCAAAGTGTTTGACAAAATGCCACAACCAGAAAACACATAAAAATCAATGAAAAAAGCAATGTTCCTAGCATATTGGGTTGGGAACATTACATAGTATATCATCAAACAATATCCACCACTACCACCATAATTATCCCCATCATTGTTTGGACCAAAAAACATCTCCATTGCATTTGGAACAACATCATTGTCTTTATTGTTGCAGTATCTATGCACTTCATCTCGTGATTGAATTTGTTATCGAGGCTTGGTTTCTCAACTCTCCAACAAGAACCATTCCCATCCCTGGGTCCTCCACTGCACTTCCAACCACCACATGAACCAAGCAACAATAGGCACTTCAACTTCTTACTTCCACCACTCAACATAACTACCCATGCTAAGTCAAGATGCACTTCTTCCATGTCATAGTAACGTTGATTCTACTTGCTTTCTAGGTTTACATTATTGTTCTAGTGTATAGGACTCGTCTTGAACTGCGACACTATTTTCGTTAATTGTCAATCCAACGTTGATATGCTATAACACCATTGGTATCATCATAGTATATGGAGACCCACTTTATCACGGGATCTATCTAACACATCAATACAAAGCCAACAAATGCCCCTTCAATGCCCATGCCACTTATATATTAGTCGTCTACATTAATGTTTCTATTATATGCTTCAACATTGAGAGTCTCCCTTGTCACTATTGACAACATAGTTCTTGGATTTTCGTCTCGAACGACACAGCAGTTGGGAACCCACTATACCTTTGGGATGACATTAATACATAGATTCACTAGGCCTTGTTGTACTCTAAGCCCTGTTAACCCCTAGATTTTCACCCTTGAAAATATTGAGAGTTTAGAGCCAGCATGCACTATTTTGGCTACCATTCAGAGATTTTCCTAGAGTTTAACACTTGTTTGAGTCAAAGGTTTTTTTCCCATCAGAGACAAAGTACATGATTGGTATTTGGTTTTTTTGTTTAAGAGTTAGAACTAGCTTGATTTCCCATGCATTTGAGAGAGATGTCTATATATAGCATGTGACCCTACTTTTTAGGATACAATGATTAGAGACTCATTTGATAGTTTTGAGCATACAGGGTTGGTCCTTGCATGATTTTTAGCCCTATGGCATTTTTTCGGGTGACATGCAAGAACTTTCTATTTTTAGTAGGTTGAGGTCCATGCCTTGTATTGCGATTCTGAGTGTGTAGTGTTGATCCTTGAGACATTCCGAGTCTTTTGGACCTTTTCCAGGTGACATGCATGGTATTTCTATTTTTAGTAGGTGGAGCACCAGGGCTCACATGTCGATTTTGATTGTTGATTCAGAATCCTCTCGAAAAATCGAATCCGATGAGTATGATATCATGGACATGCGAGGAAATTCTATTTTTAGCAGTGTCTGTTTTTAGATGTGTGACACATGGCAATGTTCTCCTAGTCATCTTGGACAGTTTTCACAGTTTCCTAAACTTTAGGAGCCAGACCCTATTTTTAGCAATTTCTATTAATAGTAGGGATGGTTGGCCCCAAAGGTGACAAGTGGCATGGTCAAATTCCAACATGTGGCGGTGATTTAGTGTGACATGGGCATCTACTTAGCATCATTTGATGAGGGGGCACATTTTCCAAGGAAAAAGCATTAAAGTGAATTAATTAATTAATTAAAGAGGGTGCATGGGTGAGGTGGCAATCCCGTAGAGGTGATTGAGCCAATCAAGGCTTTATTTTCTCATTAACTTTTCTCTCACTTGCCATAACTCCACTTTCCATGAATTAATTTCACTAATTCCCCTTAAATTTCTCTTAAACACTAAATCCCTAAAATTTAGGGCTTGAGCCAATCAAGGCTTAAATCACTCACTTAATTTACTCTCACTTATCATTAACTCACTTACCATGCAATTAATTCCATAGAAATCCCTTTTAATTCCTCTTAAATGCTAAATCCCTAAAATCTAGGGCGCATTCTCTTTTGTGCATGCGCATGAAACCCTCCTACTCATTCACTTAACTCCCTCATCCCTCTAGCATGCCCTTTCTCCCATCTCCTTTCTCTTGTTTCTCCATTCCTCGCTCATTATTTCCTCATACTCACATACTCCCACACTGCCATGCGCATCCAACAAGCTAGTGCGCAAACCCCCTTTTCCACTCTAGTTCACACGCCTTTACTCCTTTTTGACTCTCAGACGTGGGAGTGACTCATCTTCCTTACTCCAATTACCCTAGTGTGCATATAGTCCTCACTCTTCCTTACTTCCTCATGCTCATACATTCATACTTCCTATTCCACCTCCTATGCGCCATGCTCTCTCTTCCTTGGAAAGTGTGCCTATAGTACTATATATTGGAGGTAGCGCTACATTGTTATGGTTGGATTTTTGTGGCAGCAACACATACTATCTCTTTCTCTCTTCTCTCTCATTCTCTTTAGTCTAGCTACTCTTTCTTGAGCAAGGATAATCATTATACTGGTTGTGGACTTTGTCTATTGTGGCGCAATCAACCCTTTGGCAAGCCTATAATAAAAGAAGCATTGTGTTTGTTTCTGAACTTTTCTTCTTGTTGGTACCTTGTTTCATTCTTGCAATTAGATTAGTAGTTTTTACCATTTATTGTGATTAATCTATCTTTTAATTGGTTTTTCTTCTTGCTTTCTTCTATCTTCTCTTTTGCTAACCCTGCAGAATCCTTCCAAGCTACATAAAATCTACTTTTCCCTTACATCTTGGGCAGTTTTAACACACTGTCCAAGACATATCAGTTGCTGTTTTTTGGCCTAGTTTGCAGAAAATCAGACCTTAAGACAACTGCAAAGTACCCTAGGGACTCCTCCTTGAGGCTAGCAAGCACCAACCCAAATAGAGAGGGGTCTAGCCCGTGACAATTTGGGGATTTTCTCCTTTAATTAGCTGCCTTTTCATCTTATATCAGCTCAAGTGGAGGGTGAAAAAGTGTGCTAACAGGGCCTGCCGTCAATATCACTATAAGATTGAGCAACTAACCATCCTATGGACATACTTACATTTATTGTGACACCTAGGTAACCAACCATGGTGTTTTTTAGTTCTCTTGGAAAGTAGTCTAGATATGAGATGTAGCATGAAGCCGTATCAATCCTACGTACTATATGCCTACCCAGTCGAAGGTCACCTCCATCAAACAACCTCTCATCAAGGAACAATTAGGGGAGATCAAACATGTTGCTAGATTTTTCTTTCAGCTTTTAGCAACAATTCACCATATCAAACATAATCATGAATGAATTTTACATTACAAACATGGCTACATAAACTATAAAAATGAGCAAGAGATAATGACACATATGACCAAAGGATTCTATCTATTTGCTTCTCTGGAGTCATGCACATACTTGGTGTTATTTGGTGTCTTCATATTCAACTTCCTTGTTCAATCTTCGTCTTGGATATCCATACTTCACCTACCATTTGTTTGAGTTGCAAATTTTAACAAAACCCATGCACTACCATATCGAGGTTATGAGACTCAAGATGTCTCTTGAGTCTTAACTTCATTGAATCAAGAGTCTCTCAACATTCCCAAGACTTCCAAGATATTTTTACCCCCACCATCATAGGTATACACTAGCACATACAAACAACAATAGAACCAACGATCTAATTGTGGTCTCAACAAGGACAAACACCCGTTGAACAACAAGAGTGACATATGCAAGAAGTGTCACCTCATGAATCTTCATGATGCCTATTTATCCATGCAACAGCCTGGGCTTCTGGCAATAACATGAACATGGGCACCCAACTGATAGGTTGTAGATTTCTTTCTACAAGACATAACACTGCCTCTTATCATGCATATTTCCACTCTCCAAGTCAACACTCATTTGAGCTTGAACACACAAGTACCCAATTGACACAATAATAGGTAGATTGGAGAATTTATGAGTAGTGCACCACAAACCGCCTCTCATCATGGCAATTGTCATGACAAATTACTCTCTCATAGCTACACAAACCATATTCAAACAGCTACACCGACTCCTCTCACGCCTCAGAGCTGCTTCACCAACTTGAATGCAACGAAAAAATGCTTCACCCCAACAAAAATTACCTGATTTTGGAATATATTGGCACCAAACTCTCATAATAGGTAAATATAAACCACTACAAGACCATCCACACTCTTGTGTGCATGAACAACTTCAATCTACACGCAAGAAAAACATAAGTAGCTTACAGTAATGAGATCTGAAACACCATGGTCAATTGGTTGTATCACTCACTAATCCATGCTTAGATCAGCTTGACCACATTGTGATCCCATGGACACAAATCTCAGCCGTCCATCACGATTTGGGTCACATAAGTAAATCTCAATGCCTAGAGTTCAACATCGAGGACCCTCACCAATAAAAATGAATTCTGTGATGTATATCTCATTAATACTTTTTCCTTTTTTGCAGTGTTCGGACTGAAATCAGGATTCCACATTGTACATCCATTTAAATTTTTTTGTTTTGCTAACTTTAATTGATCCAAGAGGTATTATGCATTCCCGCCAAGTTGAATCTCTTCCCTTCAAGGAATAATGTTTCAGAGTGCCAAGATGTTTCGACATGCATCTGCAGCTTCTGCATGTCGTCTCCACTTCCACATGAGAGCTAACAACAAACGGATCATCACGATATTAAGAAGCAGACAATCTTCCATGGCCAACAGGTATTTTCATGCTCTTATACAACAGATCTTACATGTATCACGTACTTATAACCCCAAACAACTGCCCACAACCAACAGTCTCTCTTTCTTAACAAATATTTTCTACCATGATATTCTCTATGGGAAACACAATCAAGAGGTCTTCCTAATGATCACCGTTGCTGGTCAACACACAATTTGGTAGCAAAGACCATGAGCAGGGACCATGCTTTAGCTTGCTATCAATATGTTTCTCGAACATGAGCAACCTTGCAGCTCACACAACCCTAGTTTCTGAGGCAGGCACCACCAGAAAACACTTACCAAAACAATTACTAAGCTATAGCACGTTCACACTTCCACAGAGGAGCATGCAAGAACTAAGCTATAGCGGGTTCACACCTCCACATAGGCATGCAAGAACAACATTCATGTTGCAGTGCTGTCTGTTAGATTTTGAACACACCTCAGGTCTGGTCTATGTTCTCAACAGTACACACAGAAATCACACATTCTGAACTGTGAACATAAACACACTGAGATGTCTAACAACTTAGCACAGCGGAAAATACAACATCAGCGATTAGATCATACACAGTACTAATAAATTCGAGTCCAATTGCATGAATTTTTCATTAAATCATTACTCGGAATTTGGGCTCCTGTACCACGGAAAATGGTCCTTTCCTACACAAAAGAAAACACCAAAACACAAGGGTACACTTACACAAAAAGAAGGCCTTGTCCACTGATGTCCACTGCAGAAACCCTCGGTTTCTGTGCCCAAATTCTGCTCACTGTACTGAGGTTAAACTTCAGCCTTTACACAGGCCGAAACCCAAAGAGGCCTCTCTCAGCTTGCTGGTCAGTCCTCTACCTGAGCAGGCCTTCATGATCTCTCTGTGTGTCCAAATAGGCTGATTGTACCAGCCCTCAAAACTGCCTAGAAAACTGCAGCTAGGCTGACTGTAACAGTCCTCAAATCTACCCCAAAAATCTGCGGCTAGGCTGACTGTACCAGCCTCCCAAAACTGCCCCAAAACTGCTGCAGGTCTGACTACCACCGAACCTGCTGACTGAGGCTTCTAAACTCTGCAGATTGTGGCTCCTTAGGCTGCTGGCTGCCTCAACCAAACACAGGACTGAGGCAAGCTGCCCCTACTCCCCAAGACTGCAGAACTGAGGCCTACTCGGCCTTCTCCTCTTCCAACAAATCACAGGATTGAGGCCTACTCGGCCTTCTCCATGGTTGACTGAGGTTTTCACAACCTAACTCCAAGAATGAATCTCACACTCTTCTTATCTTTCAACTTCACAATTGATCTCCCTTAATAAGACTCAAAAGGGTATGGAAGGAGCCCCTAAACCACTTAGAAGCCCTCCACTCTTTATATGACTCAAAAGGATATGGAAGGAGCCCCTAAACCACTTAGAAGCCCTTCACTCAAACTCAACATTAAATTAGGCTTGTTTAATCATCTCACAAACCCACACATCCCATCAACAAGCCCACCAAGCCCATCAACAAGCCCACAAAACCCCACACCTCACACACAGGATTTTTACAAGGAAAAATCACAATGTGAGTGTCAAGAATGGCTCCCACATGCCCGACACCTCGGCTAATGTGGGAATACCTCCTGATGATACAAAAACATAAACACTGTCCTCATGCTTTGCTAGTCCATGCTTTGACATCACAAGCACGTGTACCAATCAACCATCCACACTGGAATTGAGCACAAGCAGATCCAAATATATAATAATCAAGAATTATGTAGCAGAGCTAACACCAATAATTCTCAGCATCATTCAAGAGTGGCCATGCCCAAACTATCTTACACTGTGACAAACACAGTTGCATTGCACCTGAGTCCATGGAATGGGCATTACAACCAACATGATCTCACCTTGCAGGCATTACATTAATGGACAACTCTCACATAGTCAACACCAGGGACAAACAATGGCTCAGCTCACTACCACAGACACACCATATCAATCACTAACAGAAACACAAACACACCATATAAATCACTCATAAAAAAAGTCCACTCTCACCTACACTAATCCTACATCTATAGAGGATTAGAAATACTGAAAACTCCCATGATCATAGACTCCTCTCGGGAGAGAGTCAAGCATGTGTGGGCTTTGATACCATGTTAAAAAATGGGAAATTAGACATCGTTTCGACACACCACAACTGTGTTGATTGTTAGATTCAACAATGTAATAGTGCACAAATGTACATCAAGGGTTGTCTCAAGATATACACACTAATCACACCAAGTTACCAACAACTGGTTGAGAGATTATCTCAACCAAGCATGCACTTGAGAGCTAAGCTGGTTGGAGAGAAACTCTCATGTCCAACTAGATCCAACAACCTCCTAAAACAGAGGAAAAATATTTCACATAAAGAGACACTCTACTTGACACAATAGCCGACAAACTATGGAAAATAAAAAACCTTGTGATTACATTCGCCACTGCCATGATCATGATCATTCACGCACACTAGCTCATAATACAAGTAGGACCTATACCAATTATAACACGAAGGAGCTGATTTCTTCAATTGCTTCAGGGGACATTGTAACATGTACATCACATGTTTTTATCTCTGAAAGGGTTGATCCAGTTGTCCGTGTGTTTAGTTCTACTCAGTCCTTGTCTCTGTTTGTTTAAGCTCTCAGGCTTTAGTAAAGCAGTTTTAGTTTTTCCAGTATCCAAGTCTAGTTGGGTTTTGGGTTCGAATGGTACTCTGGCAACAAAGATTTTTGGATATCATGTATATCAGACTATTTTTGTCGCTGGCCATCTTTGAATATTAAAGATGGAGATTGCAGCATGACCTTTGTAGGTTTTAATGAGAAAAACTTGCCGAGAGTCCAAATCAAAACGATGTTGAATCTCTGTAACACTTCTTCACCATCAAAACGGAACCCTCTAAATTACATTATATCATACAGCACAACTAATAGGTGTTACGTCCACAGATTTTTCCCACGAACTCTTTGATGATTCATGTATATAAGATCATAAGTTCAAACAATTGGACACCATAATAGCTTATCATTTGCATCGACACTCTTCAATAAACCTTCAAACAGCTAGACACCATAATAGCTTATCATTTACATTGACACTCTTCAATAAGCCTTAAAAATCCTCCCATTACCTTATAATTGGAACTTATGGGTTGGCTTGTTTATTTTCCTTCAGAGTTTGTAGTTGATTTGATTTCCTTGTCATTGGCTAAATGCCAGTACATTTTCTAGCACAACAAAACTGAAATTTTATTTCCAGGTTCCTGCCAAAATCAATGCAATTGTTCGTTCTTTTCAGTTTTGGGTAATTGTTAACTTTGGTTGGAAATGTAAAATAAAATTACGAGGAATTCCCTTTTATTAATTACAAGTCTTCGTTTTAAAATAAAGGGTACATCATCTAGCCATGGGTTTCTTTTGCAGGTGAATCTTTTTGTGGATCATTCACATGTGGGCAAATTGGAATGTTTTCGAAGTGGAGCACTTGGCATGAATCCAAGCTCTATAACTAGAAGCCGCAGACTTGGGCCAGCAATATTTTTCTAGACATACTTGGGAAGGAGTGAACAACAATGGAACAGTTAATGGATTTTATTATGCTGGAAAGGGTAAAAATAACAATATAAACCGCATACAATTAAGGAAAGTATATACTGTGATTCTACCCCAGATATTGTGAATTATTAAAAAAAGCGTGAGCATGCCTTTGCATATTAGGACTATCTAATTGCTCAGCCTTATAAATATTTCCAGCTGTTTATATGCAGGACAACGTCAATGTCATCTGTTCTTTTATCTTGCACATGAATGTTTCATGTTGGAAGATGTTACTCTTACTTGTCTTAATAATGTGTGAGGAGATTATGTTTGATAATGTATTTTGTTATTAAGAGAATCTCTACTTTAGCTGTTTGAATCTATTACTTAGGAGGTTGTTAGATAGTTGGTCGTGAGGGAGATTCTATCCGACTAAGAGTCCTAGTTTGGCATGTGGTTGAGATATTCTCTCAACTTCTCCTATATTTAAAATAAGTTAGATCCATAACAACTTGTGAACCCTCACTTTTCATTTTATCATCTCACTTCTCACCATTTGTGAGAGTACTTCTGAAATTTTCTCCCTCTGAGGGTTACTAGCTCTTCTTCTCTCATGCACTATGCTTGGAAGGCCACTTGTGGATGGTTTTTGCTGATTTTGGATGGAAATTTCTGGAATTAGGGTTTTATCTCATGGTTTCTTTGATGAAGTAAGTGAATTTTCTGCAATTTATTTTCATGCTATTGATGTTTCATGGTCAATTTGTTATTTTATGCTAGATGTGAAACCCTAAGAGAGGAACATAAGTGCTTCTTCCTCTCACAAAGTGATTTTTGTCTAAAATTTGTGAAAGATTCTTTGCTAGGATTAGAACCTTAAAGCCCTAAAGTGCTAGCAGTTTAGGATTTTAGCCTTGACTTTTGATTTTTGACCTAGTTGAAGCTACAAGAAGGGAGAAACGATTTCTAGGGCCCAAATGTGCTTGCATCTTAGCGTTTGAATTTTACCTCTTAGTTGCAACTAGATCAAGTTTCAAGCTTATTTGAATTTGTTGTTGTAAGACTTCATAACCCTTAAAAGACATTGGTTTTAAAGCATTCCCATGGTGAATTGTTTGAGAAACTCATTCTCTCAACACTCTTAAACATTCTACTAGTCTAACTAACACTAACATTGGCAAACTCATTGGATAATTCGTTGTTGTTTCAAAAGTTTGCTACAATCATTCGATAACACTCTTATTTGTTGCATACACTCTTGTAAATGTGGTCAAAAAATTGCCTTGAACAATTAGATAATATTCTATTGGATGTTTGCTAAGTTTTCATGGTCAATTGTAGCATTTTTTAGCATTAATTATTGACGTTGTTATAAATCATTTACTGTTGTCATATCATTGTTTACTACTGCAAATTTATAACAACCATTGCAACTTATCTTTTCTAGTGTTTTTAATAGGTATTAATTGCATGTTTGGACTTGGAAATGCTCATATATATGTTGTAAAGTGTTCTTGTTCCGGAAGGTACTCAAACAACTTCATAACTCTTCTACTACCTTGATATAGGCCAATTTTTCGGTGATCAAGAGTGGGGGCGATAGGCTTGGCTACTATACTTGCTACTTTGATCCCTTGAGGTCACCAGGGAAGCCTCCTTTGTTGTGGACCTCTTTCATCACTAAAACCAGGGAAGTTCTTACTAAGGTGATAGTGGTAGGACCTTCCATAGTAACGCAAGATTTGGGGTCTTGTGTTGGGCTTTGCATAAGTACAAGTCTTTCGATAACAATAGCCACTGCTTGTTTTTAAACAACTTAAAAATAACCATCAAATACATGTTTAAAGTCTTCACCTTTCGTCTATCCTCCTGACACCTTGGATATTCTTAAGTTGCAACTACTTACATCCTCATTGCATAGCTATTACAACTTACAAAAGGGTTGTTATTTCATGTCCATGTCCCTTTTTAGACTTTCAAAAGTTTTGGGACCACTTTCTGGGAAATTTCAGGTAATACCGGGCCATTCCAGGATTGTTCCCGTGCATTACGAATCCTTATCAACTTGTTGTTCATCACTTATAGCCACCTTAAAATACCCGACTATAGTTTATTAAAGACATTTTGACTTGTTTTTTGATAATTTTGCACAAGTCATCGACTGAGCTATTATTTAGAACCTTGGTTTACCTCGGGAACCAATTTCAGACCTTTTCCCAATGCCTTAAGGGAGTAGACAACTTGTTGTTCACTTTTATTAATTTTCTATCCTAAAAATTAACAAGCTCGTTTTTATCCCCTTTTCTATAATTTTCACCCCTCATGACATTTTGACCACTCAGGAAGCTGAGGGAGGACAATACCCAAGGTGGTGATCCTAAGAGAGACTTTTCGTAAGTCTTTCACCTCTCCTTTGTCCCATTTTCATCGCCTCAAAGATAGGACCATCTGAGGTGCAGGTAGTTTCTTCCTCGTGTTGAGCTATCAAAGAGGCTATAACTGACTTTACAGTTAGATAGGTGGGATCCATCCCAACAGACGGATTTTTCTTATAACAACCCTCTAGAATGACAATGACACTACGGGGTCGGGACTCATAAGAAGCATGACGTTTCCACATATAAGGTTGTCCTAAAAGAACATCACAAAATTCAAGTGGGGCAACATTACATGACACCTCATTTTTGAAGGGATTGATGTTGTGGGATAGGCGACACTGCTTGCTGATGCGAAGGTCTCCTCCTTAGCTCAACCAACAAATAGTGTATGGTTGGGGGTGTGGCATCATCGACATATTCAATCTTTTGATGACCTCGGTTGAGATCAGGATCTTCTGGCTCCCACTATCAACAATCAAATGCATTGGGGTTCCCTTCACCCATATCTGTGAATGGAAAAGGCGCTCCCCATCCTCATGTTCCTTTGATTTGTCTAGTTGGATCTTTGGAGTTGCAATGGTAGTACTAAGTTTCACATTAATGATCTGCTTTCCCTTATCTTGCTCAAAATCAGAGTCTGAGTCAGGGTCTGACTCTTTTTCTTTAATCTCAACGAACAATGACTGTTTTGAGTTGTATTCATTGGTGTTGTGCCAGGGGATTTTGTGGAACTCACACCACTTTCCAGTGTCCTTGTTTGTTTTTCTGTTACCCTTTTGTCCCTGTGGCTTGGACTGACTCTCTTGAGGTTGGCCTTCTTTGTTTTGTCCCCTTTTTTGTGAGTTAGGACTACCTTTTCCATGAATCTCTTGTTGTAGATTTGTAGACTTGAACTCCCTCTTATTTTGCTGCTTAAAATTTTTCTCGATTTTGACAACATATTGATAAGCAACTCCTAGTGTGGAGATTTCCAAGAAATCCATCTCTATTTGGATGTAACTATGTAGGTCACTGTGGTACTTTAAAACTAGGTGCCGCTCAGTCTTTGATACCCAACTTTGAGTGTGAGGTATGGAAGATGTTAGTGTACTCTGACATCGTCTGGTCTCTTTCTTGATGCATAGTCCATCAATCTCATGTACTAGTCATGATAGTTTCCAATAGGGTACAAATTCTCCTTGAGGGCATCAACAAAGGTTGCCCAAGTGAGTCCTTTCTTGAATTCCATAGACTCATCTTCATTATGTCTCTCCTAGTGACATACCCGCCAATCTTTGACATGGGGGAGGGATTTAAAGAGAGCGAAGGTGATCTTTTCAATGCCAATTTTTTTTTAACAGAGTAATACCATTCTAATAGATTCAACCATTTCTCCAAAGAATTTGCATCTATCTGGCCTTCAAATAAGGGGATATCAAAGTTAACTTGTACCTTGAAGGGTGTTACACCTCCAAAATGGTTTCTTGTTGAAGGTGCCTTGCTTGCCATCAACAATCGTCGAAGGATCTGGACAAAGTTATCCATCATCTTGTTTCATTGTTGCATGAGGGAATCCTTGAGAAACATTTTGAAAGGATCTCTTGCTCCATCATCTCTCTTTTCTTTCACCATGGGAGGTTGCTTGGGTCGGTGAGAGCGGTCGCCTCCAAGTGAAACTACCTTGAGATCCAACTCTCTATGCCCTGACCTCGTTGGGGACATGCACTAAGAAATAACAAGGAGTAGATTGCTCTGATATCACTAATCTGAATTATATTGAGTACGAAATGAGATACAAACAATAATATAACAGAGTTCATAGTGTTAGAATATGAAAGATGTGTGCTCGTTTTACCATTGACAATACCCTTGTCACCCAACCATAGGCTGAAGCCACCCTCCGAGCACCTTAACCTTGACAAAGAATCACTCTAGCAGCAAACGCTAGGCTAGATAGCCAAACAAAGGGTAGCACACCTTTCCCCAAGGATAGCGCATCACAAAGAGCTGATCAGATAGTCCAAACCCTAACCAAGAGATAGTCCAAGCGTAACTGCTAGCTGCAGCAGCTGCAACAGAAGCTCTCCTCCAAACCTGCGTAGAAACTGGGCAACTGCAGTGCGCACAAGACTGGGCAACTGCAGTGCGCATAACACTGAGCAATGCAATTCTGAGACTGCCTGCGAGAATGAGAATTGGCCTCCTGTATTTATACTAATTTTGGCTAACTGCCAGGGCCGACTTCTCATTCTGGGTATCTGTCTGTTCAGTATATAATATTATTTCTGGCCGACTTTTTCTCTTGGAGGCTAATAACCTAATATAAATTATCTTCTTGAGCCGACAAGTCTTCTAGGGTTATTATCCAACTCATTAGAGTTTCTTCTTGCTTCCCGGAGTATTCTATCCTTGTCAGGTTTACACGTGGAGGTAAATACCTCCCGTAGCTACCATAATATCAACACTCCCTCCTAGCTAGGGAGGTGTTACAGGTAATGGTCTTTAAGCACAAAACATACCATTCACCCGATAACATCAACATAGTTATATAGATTAGATCATGAGCACCATCATCATCATCAACTGCATCATCTCTCAAAACCATACTCTATCTGAGTAATCAGACATGATGCTCACTCCACAGAGTGATACAAGAGCCATTCTTCTAATCTAGAAGAGTAAATGTTCTGAACCATTTTCTGTCTAGAAAATCTCTGTTTATCATTCATCTGACTGATAATTATTTCCAATAAATTGCTTGATAGTTTTCAAGGAAATCAGAACAAAATAGAACACAACTGTGTCTATCCATAGTGGTACATAACTACAATCCAGTGGTACACTACCACACCAAGTAGCAAACAAGTACTTGATCAGTAACGTATAATCACGAACAGTGGAACACATCCACCAGAGTAGTATAAATCTATTGTCATACACTCTTCATAACAATCATATGATATCAACCTGCACAGAAACTATGTTATGATATAAACTGAATCATCTGAGCCAATCTTTCACTCACGTCTGTGAGATATGAAAGAATATATGCCCTCGGAGTAGAACAATGAGATATCTGGACTATTCTTCTCAAGCAAGGAAGAATAATTGTCCTGTCTTCTGAACCTGGACCAATCCCCACCCTGGGCCATTCTTCCTACACTAATCAAAGTGCACCCTGGAGAGAATGTATAAACCCTAAGGAATACCTATCCCTGATTGATGAGCCTGGACCATTCCTCCTACACTAATCAAAGTGCACTCTGGAGAGAATGTATAAACCCTAAGGAATGACTGTCCGGACCAGTTCCTTTGTTAACCACAAGAGGAAAAGATTGTCTTGTATCAACCTCCAAAACATACCATTCCTCGTGTTAACCACAATGAGAAATCATTGTCCGACGAGGCAGGTCAGTCTTCTTGAGTAACCCTCAAGAAGAGAGATTGCCCTAGACCACTCCCCATGTTAACCACAATGGGAAGTCGTTGTCTATGATACATCAACAATTTGGACCATTTCCCATGTTAACCACAATGGGAAATCGTTGTCCGTCAGAAATCTCAATGAATGACCATTTCCAAGCTGGACTATTTTTCAATGAATGTCTTCAGTAATATTTTTAGTGCTCCCTCCCAACTTAGGAGTCATCTCTTCATTTTTCAATAAGGAAGTCGTCTCCACGAGCTCCAGCTTGAGTACACAAACTCTTTCATCTTTTACCAAAATATCTGCTCATTTGCTCATCTGTGGAGATATGTATTGGAGAACCACTTTCTCCTTTCTGGACTTCATCACGGATAATGTAATGCTTGATTTCAAATGTACTTTAGTTTGGAACACTGATTTTCTGTGAAGGCTTGATGTAGCTCTGAACAATAGAGTATATCATTGTTGGAAAACTGGAACATATCCATGTGGCACTTCTTCTGTCATCATAAGATCTGATCTATTGAGTAATCATCTTGATGTTATATGAAATCTTCACTACGCTTTTGTTGTGCATTGGAGGTTCTCCACCAAGTTATCTTCTTTTATTTGTATACAAGGGTCTCTTTCTGGTATGCCTTAAAGTCTTGAGATTGCTTCTTCATAGGATCTTTATTCATTTTCTCTGGAGAATATTCTTTGCATTCATCTGTTGTAGAACTCCAACTTATGGATGTTGCAGATGATATAATGACTCATGTAGAGATAAGTCTAGTTTACTGGAACAAATAATCATCATAGTCTTCTCCCTCCATCTGGGAGAACCTCTAGTTCCAGATCTCACAATGCTTTCATTCATAAGTCTTCCATACATTGTTCTTCATCACGACTTTCAGTTCCTCTGCTTGATTGCTTTTATTGAGTTTATATCAGGCTGACAATCTTGTGATTCTTGATACAATGACTGGTTGTGCTGGCTTCTCTTTCTTTCTTTGAATCTTCATGTTCTTCCTCGTGTTTAGCTCTTGGGTCCATGGAGTGGATTCCATGCCCTAAAGATTCCATTTCTTTCTTTCATCACAGGATCACAGATGTGGATGGACAACCAGGGATACTTTAAAGCTTCTCTTCGAAGAAGACTTCTTTTGAGGTCGAACTGGATACGTACTGTCTTTCATGGCTGCTATCATGGATATATACTTCATCATCTTCTATGGATCATATGATTAGCTCCCTCCTAATTCTTGCTTCATGTATGAGTGCATATAATCGACTCCCTCCGTCTAACAGAGTCCACACTTCCATTTGCATCCTTATTGTCTTCTGCAATATATAATTGGCTCTCTCTGTCTAACAGAGTCCACGCTTTCGTCTTGTTGTCTTCTACAAAACGTCATAAGTCTTTCTCCAATTCCTCTTGATTGCTGACTTCTGAGTCTCTTCATGATTGATTCGGCTTATCTTGCAATAGCTTCCACATGATTTGTATTTCATCCCTTCATGTGTATTATCTAATGATATTCATCCTTATCTTGTTGTTCTTTCATGGGTATAGTTCTTCTTGGAACACATTATGTTCCAGGAGATGGATATACAAGATATGTATAGAGACGATGCAAACAACAAGATAAGGATGAATATCATTAGATAATACACATGAAATAAGACGATGGATATACAAGATATGTACAGAGACGATGCAAACAAGATATGTACAAGAAATAAGAAGAGTATTGTTACCTTTAGAAGAAGAAGTCTCTTTCATCCTGCTTAGTCTTCTTTGTAGGTTTCTTTTCTTCGGCAATTGATGCTTCGTGTGTCTCCTTCCTTTTCCTTAGCTCGGGACAATGATTCTTGTAGTGACCATACTTTCGACAGTTGAAGCATTGTCTTTATGAAATGTCTTTCTCTTGATTTGGCTTCCTCCTTGAACCAAACTTCCTTTTGTTCTTGAAATTCTTGAATCTTGCTATGAAGGCTTGATCATCGTATTTCTTTTGGGGTTTCTTTTTTGCACTGATCCTTGATTCTTCTTGAGCACAACAAGTCCAAAGTTCTTCAAATGTTGGATACTCCTTCCTTGTGTTCATGCTTGCAACAAATGCATCCCACGTCTTGGGAAGACCATTGAGTACTATGTTTACCAATTCCTTCTCTGAGATGATCCCTTCAATAGCTTGTAGTTTATCTCTTAATTGAGAGATTCTAACAAAATATGATGTTACACTATCATCATCATTTATCTTCATGTCACAGAGTTCATTCTTCAGACTCATTATTTGTCCAATGTTTCTGACTGAGAAGAGGTTTGTTAGGGCATCGTACATTTTCTTTGATGAGTCAAGATGGGAGATGTAGGATATCAAGTGGTCTTTGATAGAATCCACTATGATACTCATGGCATTGATGTCATTGTCTTTGAACTTCTCCATAGCTGCAATGTTCTGCGGTTCCTTCTCTTTCCCTTCTTCAAACTCTGGTTTCACGATCTTTCCTTTCACGATATCCAACACTTTATTCTTGGCAAGGATGAGATCAATCCTTGTCTTCCATGCTCTGAAGTTAGAAGCTCCATCTAACTTGTTCTCTAACTTCATAGAGTAATTCATGGCTACTTTGACTTGGTCAAACCCTAGATTTGACCACAAAATCAAACTTCACGTCTTGGCTTGCTGAGAGTATCAGGAGATGCGCTAGGCTAGAGCGCACTGATCTATCTGGAGATTAGGTCATTCCATTCACTTAAGGTGCCTCAACAAGAGGATTAGGATTTCTGCAAATGCTCCTACTAGTAACCCTAGCGACAGTGTCTTGGAAGCTGCTTCTGCTAGTAACCCTAGCAACAATTCCTTAGCGAGCTCAATATCCTAGCGGCTATGTTTCCTTCTAGCGTTTAGACTGAATGAAGGAGGCGTGGGCCCATAACCTGTTAGAATATGAAATATGTGTGCTCGTTTTACCATTGACAATACCCTTGTCACCCAACCATAGGCTGAAGTCACCCTCCGAGCACCTTAACCTTGACAGAGAATCACTCCGGAAGCAAACCCTAGGCTAGATAGCCAAACAAAGGGTAGCACACCTTTCCCCAAGGATAACACATCACAAAGAGATGATCAGATAGTCCAAACCCTAACCAAGAGACAGTCCAAGCGTAACTGCTAGCTGCAGTCGCTGCAACGACAGCTCTCCTTCAAACCTACGCAGAAGCTGGGCAACTGCAGTGCGCACAAGACTCGAAAATGCAATTCTGAGACTGTCTACTAGAATGAGATCTGGCCTCCTGTATTTATATTAATTCTGGCTAATTGCCAGGGCCGACTTCTCATTCTGGGTATCTGTCTGTTCAATATATAATATTATTTCTGACCAACTTTTTCTCTTGGAGGCTAATAACCTAATATAAATTATCTTCTTGAGCCGACAAGTCTTCTAGGGTTATTATCCAACTCATTAGGGTTTCTTCTTGCTTCCCGGAGTATTCTATCCTTGTCAGGTTTACACATGGAGGTAAATACCTTCCGCAGCTACCATAATATCAACACATAGAAATATAGTGAAACCCAATTTCTATTAATGAGTAAAATAACATAATACTATAGAAGACAAACTAGCTAGAATGGTGGTAGCTTATCTATGAAGAGAAAGAGATGCCGACTATGCTCATTCACAAAAATATCATTACAAAGAGATTGAAAGGGCCTTTTATCATGAAGCCTAAAAAACAAAGAGTGAAAAACCTCAAACATCAAAATTATAACCCTAGAAGATGAAATGCCAAAAGTATTGCGGGCCCTGATGTGGTTAGTGGATATGTCAACTTCCTAGGTGCACAAATTTTTCATACAATCTCCATTTGAGACACACAATAGCTTGTTGGAAATAAATATTCGAGGATTATAACCTTTGGTTATGGCTAGGACATGCCATCGCAATTCTTGCCTCTTTGAATTCCCAAAAAATATCGTTTAGGGCCTCACAACGACCCCAAAAGTTTGAGACCCAAAAAACCATAGAAAAATTGTCAAGAAGATAGAGAACTGTCGAGTCAATGGAAGAGGTGGGTAGCCATCGATATCCACCTGTATTAGTAAGTTGTTAGTTTTATGATTGTTGGCCTCCCTCACATTTCATATAAATACAAGGAGAGACTTTTTTCATAATCTCATATGATCACCTGCTTTTGTTAGAGATGTGAGAGCTAAAGTGACTTGGACTTTTTCATTATATTCTTTTTCATTGTATTTTTTCTCTTTGTCTTGTGATCTAGGGTACTAAAAGAAAATTCAAGGGAAGATAGGATTAGGATTTTTCCCTAAGAAGACAAAAAAAACAAAGCATACAAGGGTTTTGGGAGAAACCCTAGAGGAGAAAAAGGTGTATTTAATCTTGTAGCTCTTTTGAGAGAAGAAGCTTAGAGTTTTGTGGTATTTGGAAACCCTAGTACTACTTGGAGTGCTTATGTACAAAAGATAGAGGGTGACTATCTTTTTCACATGTATGTAAGTGTATATGCTAAGGATGAGTTGTCAATGTGTATGGTAACTTGTTGAGGATCTTTGGTGGAGTGATCATCTTTGTTTGGAAGTGATTCCTAGCTAGGAGGAGTTGGTGACTAGCATTTTCTTTTGGTTTCCCTAGATAAGGTTTGGAGAAATTAACTTGTACAAGCTTGTATTGAGTTGTTGGGATGTACATATACTCTCTCTTTCTCTCTCTCTCTCTCTCTCTCTCTCTCTCCATACATATATATATGAAGTGTTCCAACTAATCAAATTTTGTATACTTGCAGATTTGAATTTTAGTTTATGTGATTTTCATGATTGAGTCGATTTTAGTGATGGTTATGTGCGCTGATTTGACATAACATTGAGTTGAATTTGTTATGTGATTTAACAAGTATATAAAAGATAAATGAACAATTTTACTATTTTAATAACCTGATCTCTCTCTCTCTCTCTCTCTCTCCATACATACATACATATATGAAGTGTTCCAACTATTCAAATTTTGTGTACTTGTAGATTTAAATTTTAGTTTATGTGATTTTCATGATGGAGTCGATTTTAATGATGGTTATGTAGGCTGATTTGACATAACATTGAGTTGAATTTTTTATGTGATTTAACAAGTATATAAGAGATAAATTAACACTTTCACTATTTTAATAACATGATGTAGTTAGTATTTTCAGATCTATGATATGCTTGAGAAGTGGTCCACAAGGGTTGAAAATTTGTGGTATTGAAGTACACTTGATTAGTATTTATTTTTTTAAGATGCCATTGTGAATTGGTTTGAAGAGAAGTGAAGTATTTTATATTTTAAACTAATATTTTAGTTTCAACCCTAAGACTGAAAGTTCATAGGAAATAGATTTGGGAAACCTCAAGGGTGAGGTGAAATTTAGGAATTTGCAATAAAAGTCAGATTCTTGAAATTTCCACATGGTAACAAAGAATTTTAGAAATTTATACATGGAATCAATGCTGATTTGATTGAGATTTATCTCTTATTGATGAGATAATTGAATATATCAGTTGTTTGATACTTGAGAGAGGTGCTTAACCTGGTATAACTTTATTGAGTGTGAAACACTAGGGAACTTGGGAGGAGCACATAAACCATATAAAGGTTTTAATACTTTATTTGTTGATGATATTGTTATGATATGTTCTTTGTATTTGTAGGGATGACTACTCATAGTCTTAAAGAGCGTGATAGACTGGATAGTGCTTCCAATTTTATACCTTGGAAGTGTAGGCTATGTTGTCGTCCTTATACACACATACAAATGTGGAGAAGTCTCCAACCCACTTGGTGTGTCCTTGGAGGCACAATGCCTAAGTCCAAACCCATTGTCACCTTGACTTGGACTTCTTCTATCTAGGCTCACTCCTAGGGAAGCCAAGGGGGGTAAACCCTACTTACTATGTAAGTTGATTAATGTGATCTAGGAGTTAATTTTAGTTTATTAAGTTAGGGGGAGACTAACCTATATGACAAACAACAATGCAAATGAAAAGCTTCAATGACAAACAAACCTTTCCCTACAAGGACAACTAAGACTAGTGTCTAAAGATTGGGTAAATGGGTCAATTAAGTTTGTACACAGAATAGATAAATGATCTAATTGCAGTGAAATAAAGAATATAACTTTACAGTTGAGATAAATACAAGATGAAATATACAAATGAAATATAAGAAAGATAAATTATAGTGAAACTAACAACAATTATACAAAAGAAACTAAAGAATGGTTAGATAATTACACAATGAACATGAGATTCCGCAAATGAACGAAAGTAACTTGCAATAAGTTGGAAATAAACTGCCAATAAGAGCTAGTGCACAACTTAGGAAAAGAGGAGACTTGGAAGTAAATTACCCAAAATAAAGATGGTGATGGTGCACAACCTTTAAAGATGTATCACTTGAAAGTGTTGATGATTACAGTTGTGTGAGACATCCTCCAGGACACAGACTGAGTGAGTCAGCCTGTGAGAGAGTCCATGAGTTGGGTGTGCCCATGAGATGGGTGTGTTGTTCCTCTATGAGATAGATATGGAACACTGTGTGCCTTTGTGTGGGGTGAGGAAGCCCATGAGTTGGGTGTGCCCATGAGATGTGTGTGTTGTTCCTCCCTGAGATGGAGATGGAACGCTATGTGCCCCTGTGGAGGGAAGATGCCCATGAGTTGGGTGTGTCGTTCTCTCTAAGACGAAGATGGAACGATGTACCCATGTGAGGGGTGAAGGAGCCTATGTGATGGGTTTATTGTTCTCCTCTATGCAGAGAGTTGAGATGATGTGATACTCTAGATGATTCTCTCGTGAGACTCAATGAGATAGATATATGTTGAGTAGGACGTTCATATGGTTGAGCACAGGTGGACGTGATACTAGTGGCTGAGCACTAGTGAGTGTGTATCTTGATGATTCTCCTATGAGACGCAGTGAGATAGATATTTGTTGACTTGGACGTCCTTGTGGATGAGCACAGGTGGACGTGCCCCTAGTGGCTGAGCACTAGTGGGTGTGCGAGACCCCTTGCTATATTGTCTAAGAGTTAGACTTACCTGTAATCCTAATTGTGATGTAAAGGGTACATGTCGGTCCCACCATAAAGTGAAAGATAATTAATGTAAAAGATAATTAATATGGTAATTATTAAATATATTATGAGTTATTGAGGTTGGCCCTGTTGTGCCAATAGACACCACTTTTGGTGTGTCCAGTGTAATATAAATAAAGGTGATTTCCCCATTGAGGAAACACAACACACATGTGAGTTTGGAAATTTCAGCAAGTACTTGTTCTAGGGCTGAAGTGCACACCTCTCTTGGGCGCTAGACTTCTTGGTTTTGTGAGCACCCTTTTGTGTGCTAGGTTTATGGTGTGGGAGGTATTTCTCTTGAAGAATATAACAAAGGATTGGTTGGGTTTTCTTCCCTTGTTGAGAAGGGTTTCTCAGGATACTTCTTATGTACTT
>ML809794.1:87384-104925 GCA_009831015.1 Picea engelmannii | reverse complement strand
AGTTTGGCATCTTTCTCAGAGGGTTTGGTGGCCATTTTCAGAGAGGCTGAATTCTTGGTTTGCTTCAGCCAGTGAGGGGCGCATTGTGCTAGGAAGATCATCACACTTCAGCTAGATTATGAGTTGGTTCATCTGGGTTTTTGGTCTACAGCTTGGAGAGGCTTTTGGAAGCTTGGATCTTCTTCTATCTTGTATCTTGGAGGCTTTATCAGCCAAACACTCTATTCCCTTATATGTATTCCAGATCTGCACCATTTTGTATGAGGTCAAAGATCTATTATTAATAAAATCAGATCTGAGGTATTTATGGTTATTTCTTGTGTTATTGATCTTGCATCTTGTTGAGTAGATTCCATTGATATATCTTGAATCTTCTTTGATTGTTGATTGCAAACACCCATAAACCATCAATATAAACCCTAGCACAACTCATGAGACATAAATCTACAAAGTGTTTGACAAAATGCCACAACCAGAAAACACATGAAAATCAATGAAAAAAGCAATGTTCCTAGCATATTGGGTTGGGAACATTACAGTGGGATCATAGCGAAGATTCCTCCCAGCCTGAGGGGTCTTCCATAAGGAGAGATGGATAGTAAGGACTTTGCTAGAGAAACTTTATGTTGTGAATGGGAATATTACGCCCTTAGTGAGAGATTTAGGGCTCAAGTAACACTCCAATAGTTTATATCCATAAAAAATCCTTGTGGAGGAAAGATGAGGTTACATATTGGGTCAACATAGCAGAGAAAAACAGAGCCAGAGCAACTAGATGGAGGGAAGCACAGATTAACCCTACACCCATTAGGAGCAGGGAGCTTTGCTACAGTTGCAAAGAGCCTTCGGAGCCAGACCACAGATGCAGGGGTAAAGGGAAGGTGGACATTGTTGAGGTGCACTATGACAGTGAGGATGAGGAGTTGCGGGAGGATGCAACCATAGATGCCTGTTTACAACAATCCAATGAGGCTAGTGACTCTTGCGCATTTGAGGGAGATGGATGGACAGGATGATAACACATGTTCTCTATCTTCCGCATCAGGCATTGTTGATGATTCAACACTTCAACACAGTGGTGAAACGTGGGAGGATAACAGGAGTTAGCACTGAGATATGATGAGACTAGGAGGTTGGATGACCTACCCTTGGGTGTAGACATGGTTGTCAGGGAGTCATGCATGGAGGAGCCTTGTGTGAGGGTTGTACATCAGGGGAATATGGGTCTGCAGACCGAGAAGGAGGGACATGACTTGGAGACAGTGGACCTTACACATACCTATCAGTACGAGGAGAGTGAATCACCTCTTTTGGAGACTCAATTGTTTGATCAGGCTGTGGAGACTGACAGTTTGATGGGACACCTACTTCCAGGACCGGTCTGCAGTGATGAGGACGCGCTCCTTATTGGTCAGGATGACGATAGCACATGTCTGGACACATCTGTATGGGATCCAGGTGCAGATGATAGTAGCAGGGTGAGTGCATAGGAGGATACAACTGCCCATACAAGATACAGTGCGATTTGGATGGGGGTAGCAGTTGGTGATGGTGTGCAGTGGCATATTGGAGGACCCAGTAGCATAGTGGACAGTGGGCAGCTCAGTGCCTTATCTTTTGCAGAGAGTGTTGTTGGGGATTCTAGGGTTGACACTAGCAGTGAGGGGTGTGAGGTAGCACCTCAGTAGGACTGTGATCATGAGTCATGGTACTTGGGAGGACAATTGAGATCTAGTGAGGACATGATCATGGAAGCCACTAGGCGCATTGATGACACACATGCATTGGCGACAGATTATTGCTGGACGACATCTCGATGGCACATGATAGTTCAGATGGGAGATTTTCCATGGATGACTTTCATACTCTCAGGGAGAGAGTGACTATGATGAGGGCCAACTACCAGGAGTTGTTGACGGACATAGATTACCTATTGGAGGCTGGCGAGATGTATCACAGGGCCCCAAGGGAGCAGGAGTTGGAGGTCGAATGACTCACTCATGAGTTGGGGAGCACACGAGGATTCTTGAAAGGCAAACAGACAACCCTTCAAGAATCAGAGTCCAGATTGGAGGAGCTCCTTGAGGAGGCTGGTCAGAGATACACCATATCTATCTCGACAGAGAGTCAGATATGTTCCTTAGTTACATTGCTGGAGGATTTTCGGGTGTCACAGAGGCCACCAATCATGGGTAGTTCTGAGACAGTTAGTCATACACATACACATGGGGATTCCAGAGCCAGGGGTAGTCACGAGGATACTTTCATTTGTGTTCCAAGATTGGTTGATATCCACACAGAGGATGATCCGGTAGTACACCTTGGACATATGATGATGAGAGAGATGTACAGTGGGATTCAGGAGGACACATTGGATTGCAGGGAGGAGACACACTTAGTGGAGCATGGAGATTCCTCTCCCTTGTAGCAACACATAGTTCTGGGAGATCACCTTCACAATAGCAACAACTACTTGAGCGATGATGTAGGGAGGATGATTGACCAACAGTTTGTGGAGTTATCTACTGTTGTACTCGATAGTTGGAGTTTATACGATTATTCAACATGGGTGCTAGTTGATGAGATTTTGGTCCAGTCCTGGGGATTGACCAAATCATATGATACTTTCCAGTCCTATAGTCGGTTACAGATGTTTTTGTTAGCTTTTCTTGATACTTTCGTCATGGACAACAACATAGGGGGATATAAACAGTGGCAGGGGACATGGAGAGTTGGTAGGTTGAGACCACCTGATAGGAGAGTCTATATTGCACACAACAACATAGGGGTGGATCATCAGAGGTAGACAGTTGAGACCTTGGGCGTGATGGTGAGCATCTTAGGCCATGGGATAACAGACATCTCAGAGGGAAAAAGATCCAGATTCTCATGGGGATGAGCATGGAGGGCTTCTGATTGTTATCAGTACGACACATGAGCAGTTAGTGGGGATTGGAAGTGATGAACTTCCAATTTTTCCATGGGATCCGAGAGCCCATTTGGTTAGTAGGTTGTTTCACCTTATGATGGCCTAGGTTGTGCCAAAGAGCAACATATTTCACTCTTGGATGATTTTGAGAGGGATTGCAGGGGCTTGTCCTATGGGGCGAGACGGTTTCTCCCTTTTGATACTCATGATCTAGTATGGAGATGGTTGGGAAGATGATGTTTCTACAGAGATACCTTTACAGGTTCAACTTCTTGACAGCAGGTCCAGTTTTCACAGATATTTCAGCACGAGGATCCAGGAGTGGGGGATCCAATATGTAGACTGCGAGCCGACAATCATGATCAAAGTAGTGCAGCGTCAGCGTGGTGATCTTAGGCAGAGACTAGCATGGGACCTGGGGATTGCAGGGATGCGCATTTCATTGACTGATGGAGGCGAGTGGATCCTTGTAGGGGAAAGTCACTTTGACTTTTCATTGAGCCTCAGTATTGAGGGGAGCACGTCACTGGAGGGTGATTCATGGGGGTCTTGTAGTACCTCACTATGGTAGCAACATGTTCGGTTGGTGGAGACCGTGTTGGTCTTGGTATGGACTTGGAGGATAGATTCATTTCGGGTTGAGGCCATGTGTCATTTGCAGGAGACTCATGGTGTTGATATAATATAGGATTATGCGTCACAGGGTATTGCAGTTCAGATCTTGATATGGGATCCAGGGGGTAGAGTGCGTGATAGTTTAGCTTTGGATGGAGCCTACTTTGTGTCCCACAAGTGGACATGGGACCCTGGTATTATATGTGGATTGATTCAGTTATTGCTTGAGGACAAGCAATATTCTAGCAAGGAGGACTGTAATGTCCCCACTTTGGGACATCATTATATTACAGAGTGTTATGCTGACCAGAGTAGCCAGATGGGGGTGATAGCGAGTTCAGGAGCTATGGAGGGGCTTTATTGGGCCCGACTTGCATCGCTCATCTTATTTCATCATCATGATCCATTCCGCACAGCTTGGCTTTGGTTCCGTTGCATTCCGACGGTTTCCGTAATTTTGAGTTATTATGGGCTATATGTTAATTAAATTCACTAAGAAGGTCATATTGGGCATAATACTTGGAGGAACCTATTAGTGTAATAGCTCATCAGAATCGGGAGGAACAACACTACAGGATAGGATGATGAGAAGTGACTTTCAGTGGCCAGAGAAGCCATACGAAGGGATAATCACTTTTTAGAGGTAAAATGATTAATTAATTAATTAAAGTGATTTAATTAATTAATAATAAAATAAAGTAAAATTCACTTGGAGAGACAAGGTGAACAGGGAGGATAAAAGAGAGATAGGGGCCTCTATTCTCTCATTATGTTGTTTATCAATTTGATATCTGGCTTAGTGAGCCCATGCACTTGGGGGTTTTGAGGGTTTTGACTGAACAAACCCTAGAGATCAGCTCGGTGGTGAAAGATCCCACCCAACCTGGTCCAAGCTTGGTCACGAAGGTGAAAGATTCCTCCCTCACCATTCTATATCAATTTATCTCAGCCACAGGTGGATCCTACAATAGTTATAGGTTATAGTGAGGCAGTGCACAACTATAGGGGGTTTCTAGCAGGAGGGCGCACCATCTTGAGAGGAGTAGCTCTATCTGGATAGAGGAGGATTCTGGGAAAAGGAGCTTCTGGGTATTCTTGGTCTGGCCTAGGGCGCCTTCTTTAGCCTATTCCAAAGGGTTTTCTTTGTCATATTATTTATTGGAGCTTGGAACGAGTTGGAGAGAAAGAGGGCGCATTGCAGATTGAGGATTCAGTCATTTGGTGGTTCATCTCTTCATCATCCAGCTTGAGACTTTGCCAGGGGGTTTCACTTGGCCTGATCTACAGTTTGGCATCTTTTTCAGAGGGTTTGGTGGCCATTTTCAGAGAGGATGAATTCTTGGTTTGCTTCAACCAGTGAGGGGCGCATTGTGCTAGGAAGATCGTCACACTTCAGTTAGGTTATGAGTTGGTTCATCTAGGTTTTGGGTCTACAGCTTGGAGAGGCTTTTGGAAGCCTGGATCTTCTTCTATCTTGTATCTTGGAGGCTTTATGAGCCAAACACTCTATTCCCTTATATGTATTCCAGATTTGCACCATTTTGTATGAAGTCAGAGATCTATTATTAATAAATCAGATCTGAGGTATTTATGGTTATTTCTTGTGTTATTGATTTTGCATCTTGTTGAGTAGATTCCATTGCTATATCTTCTTTGATTGTTGGCTGCAAACACCCATTAAACCATCAATATAAACCCTAGCACAACTCATGAGACATAAATCTGCAAAGTGTTTGACAAAATGCCACAACCAGAAAACACATAAAAATCAATGAAAAAAGCAATGTTCCTAGCATATTGGGTTGGGAACATTACATAGTATATCATCAAACAATATCCACCACTACCACCATAATTATCCCCATCATTGTTTGGACCAAAAAACATCTCCATTGCATTTGGAACAACATCATTGTCTTTATTGTTGCAGTATCTATGCACTTCATCTCGTGATTGAATTTGTTATCGAGGCTTGGTTTCTCAACTCTCCAACAAGAACCATTCCCATCCCTGGGTCCTCCACTGCACTTCCAACCACCACATGAACCAAGCAACAATAGGCACTTCAACTTCTTACTTCCACCACTCAACATAACTACCCATGCTAAGTCAAGATGCACTTCTTCCATGTCATAGTAACGTTGATTCTACTTGCTTTCTAGGTTTACATTATTGTTCTAGTGTATAGGACTCGTCTTGAACTGCGACACTATTTTCGTTAATTGTCAATCCAACGTTGATATGCTATAACACCATTGGTATCATCATAGTATATGGAGACCCACTTTATCACGGGATCTATCTAACACATCAATACAAAGCCAACAAATGCCCCTTCAATGCCCATGCCACTTATATATTAGTCGTCTACATTAATGTTTCTATTATATGCTTCAACATTGAGAGTCTCCCTTGTCACTATTGACAACATAGTTCTTGGATTTTCGTCTCGAACGACACAGCAGTTGGGAACCCACTATACCTTTGGGATGACATTAATACATAGATTCACTAGGCCTTGTTGTACTCTAAGCCCTGTTAACCCCTAGATTTTCACCCTTGAAAATATTGAGAGTTTAGAGCCAGCATGCACTATTTTGGCTACCATTCAGAGATTTTCCTAGAGTTTAACACTTGTTTGAGTCAAAGGTTTTTTTCCCATCAGAGACAAAGTACATGATTGGTATTTGGTTTTTTTGTTTAAGAGTTAGAACTAGCTTGATTTCCCATGCATTTGAGAGAGATGTCTATATATAGCATGTGACCCTACTTTTTAGGATACAATGATTAGAGACTCATTTGATAGTTTTGAGCATACAGGGTTGGTCCTTGCATGATTTTTAGCCCTATGGCATTTTTTCGGGTGACATGCAAGAACTTTCTATTTTTAGTAGGTTGAGGTCCATGCCTTGTATTGCGATTCTGAGTGTGTAGTGTTGATCCTTGAGACATTCCGAGTCTTTTGGACCTTTTCCAGGTGACATGCATGGTATTTCTATTTTTAGTAGGTGGAGCACCAGGGCTCACATGTCGATTTTGATTGTTGATTCAGAATCCTCTCGAAAAATCGAATCCGATGAGTATGATATCATGGACATGCGAGGAAATTCTATTTTTAGCAGTGTCTGTTTTTAGATGTGTGACACATGGCAATGTTCTCCTAGTCATCTTGGACAGTTTTCACAGTTTCCTAAACTTTAGGAGCCAGACCCTATTTTTAGCAATTTCTATTAATAGTAGGGATGGTTGGCCCCAAAGGTGACAAGTGGCATGGTCAAATTCCAACATGTGGCGGTGATTTAGTGTGACATGGGCATCTACTTAGCATCATTTGATGAGGGGGCACATTTTCCAAGGAAAAAGCATTAAAGTGAATTAATTAATTAATTAAAGAGGGTGCATGGGTGAGGTGGCAATCCCGTAGAGGTGATTGAGCCAATCAAGGCTTTATTTTCTCATTAACTTTTCTCTCACTTGCCATAACTCCACTTTCCATGAATTAATTTCACTAATTCCCCTTAAATTTCTCTTAAACACTAAATCCCTAAAATTTAGGGCTTGAGCCAATCAAGGCTTAAATCACTCACTTAATTTACTCTCACTTATCATTAACTCACTTACCATGCAATTAATTCCATAGAAATCCCTTTTAATTCCTCTTAAATGCTAAATCCCTAAAATCTAGGGCGCATTCTCTTTTGTGCATGCGCATGAAACCCTCCTACTCATTCACTTAACTCCCTCATCCCTCTAGCATGCCCTTTCTCCCATCTCCTTTCTCTTGTTTCTCCATTCCTCGCTCATTATTTCCTCATACTCACATACTCCCACACTGCCATGCGCATCCAACAAGCTAGTGCGCAAACCCCCTTTTCCACTCTAGTTCACACGCCTTTACTCCTTTTTGACTCTCAGACGTGGGAGTGACTCATCTTCCTTACTCCAATTACCCTAGTGTGCATATAGTCCTCACTCTTCCTTACTTCCTCATGCTCATACATTCATACTTCCTATTCCACCTCCTATGCGCCATGCTCTCTCTTCCTTGGAAAGTGTGCCTATAGTACTATATATTGGAGGTAGCGCTACATTGTTATGGTTGGATTTTTGTGGCAGCAACACATACTATCTCTTTCTCTCTTCTCTCTCATTCTCTTTAGTCTAGCTACTCTTTCTTGAGCAAGGATAATCATTATACTGGTTGTGGACTTTGTCTATTGTGGCGCAATCAACCCTTTGGCAAGCCTATAATAAAAGAAGCATTGTGTTTGTTTCTGAACTTTTCTTCTTGTTGGTACCTTGTTTCATTCTTGCAATTAGATTAGTAGTTTTTACCATTTATTGTGATTAATCTATCTTTTAATTGGTTTTTCTTCTTGCTTTCTTCTATCTTCTCTTTTGCTAACCCTGCAGAATCCTTCCAAGCTACATAAAATCTACTTTTCCCTTACATCTTGGGCAGTTTTAACACACTGTCCAAGACATATCAGTTGCTGTTTTTTGGCCTAGTTTGCAGAAAATCAGACCTTAAGACAACTGCAAAGTACCCTAGGGACTCCTCCTTGAGGCTAGCAAGCACCAACCCAAATAGAGAGGGGTCTAGCCCGTGACAATTTGGGGATTTTCTCCTTTAATTAGCTGCCTTTTCATCTTATATCAGCTCAAGTGGAGGGTGAAAAAGTGTGCTAACAGGGCCTGCCGTCAATATCACTATAAGATTGAGCAACTAACCATCCTATGGACATACTTACATTTATTGTGACACCTAGGTAACCAACCATGGTGTTTTTTAGTTCTCTTGGAAAGTAGTCTAGATATGAGATGTAGCATGAAGCCGTATCAATCCTACGTACTATATGCCTACCCAGTCGAAGGTCACCTCCATCAAACAACCTCTCATCAAGGAACAATTAGGGGAGATCAAACATGTTGCTAGATTTTTCTTTCAGCTTTTAGCAACAATTCACCATATCAAACATAATCATGAATGAATTTTACATTACAAACATGGCTACATAAACTATAAAAATGAGCAAGAGATAATGACACATATGACCAAAGGATTCTATCTATTTGCTTCTCTGGAGTCATGCACATACTTGGTGTTATTTGGTGTCTTCATATTCAACTTCCTTGTTCAATCTTCGTCTTGGATATCCATACTTCACCTACCATTTGTTTGAGTTGCAAATTTTAACAAAACCCATGCACTACCATATCGAGGTTATGAGACTCAAGATGTCTCTTGAGTCTTAACTTCATTGAATCAAGAGTCTCTCAACATTCCCAAGACTTCCAAGATATTTTTACCCCCACCATCATAGGTATACACTAGCACATACAAACAACAATAGAACCAACGATCTAATTGTGGTCTCAACAAGGACAAACACCCGTTGAACAACAAGAGTGACATATGCAAGAAGTGTCACCTCATGAATCTTCATGATGCCTATTTATCCATGCAACAGCCTGGGCTTCTGGCAATAACATGAACATGGGCACCCAACTGATAGGTTGTAGATTTCTTTCTACAAGACATAACACTGCCTCTTATCATGCATATTTCCACTCTCCAAGTCAACACTCATTTGAGCTTGAACACACAAGTACCCAATTGACACAATAATAGGTAGATTGGAGAATTTATGAGTAGTGCACCACAAACCGCCTCTCATCATGGCAATTGTCATGACAAATTACTCTCTCATAGCTACACAAACCATATTCAAACAGCTACACCGACTCCTCTCACGCCTCAGAGCTGCTTCACCAACTTGAATGCAACGAAAAAATGCTTCACCCCAACAAAAATTACCTGATTTTGGAATATATTGGCACCAAACTCTCATAATAGGTAAATATAAACCACTACAAGACCATCCACACTCTTGTGTGCATGAACAACTTCAATCTACACGCAAGAAAAACATAAGTAGCTTACAGTAATGAGATCTGAAACACCATGGTCAATTGGTTGTATCACTCACTAATCCATGCTTAGATCAGCTTGACCACATTGTGATCCCATGGACACAAATCTCAGCCGTCCATCACGATTTGGGTCACATAAGTAAATCTCAATGCCTAGAGTTCAACATCGAGGACCCTCACCAATAAAAATGAATTCTGTGATGTATATCTCATTAATACTTTTTCCTTTTTTGCAGTGTTCGGACTGAAATCAGGATTCCACATTGTACATCCATTTAAATTTTTTTGTTTTGCTAACTTTAATTGATCCAAGAGGTATTATGCATTCCCGCCAAGTTGAATCTCTTCCCTTCAAGGAATAATGTTTCAGAGTGCCAAGATGTTTCGACATGCATCTGCAGCTTCTGCATGTCGTCTCCACTTCCACATGAGAGCTAACAACAAACGGATCATCACGATATTAAGAAGCAGACAATCTTCCATGGCCAACAGGTATTTTCATGCTCTTATACAACAGATCTTACATGTATCACGTACTTATAACCCCAAACAACTGCCCACAACCAACAGTCTCTCTTTCTTAACAAATATTTTCTACCATGATATTCTCTATGGGAAACACAATCAAGAGGTCTTCCTAATGATCACCGTTGCTGGTCAACACACAATTTGGTAGCAAAGACCATGAGCAGGGACCATGCTTTAGCTTGCTATCAATATGTTTCTCGAACATGAGCAACCTTGCAGCTCACACAACCCTAGTTTCTGAGGCAGGCACCACCAGAAAACACTTACCAAAACAATTACTAAGCTATAGCACGTTCACACTTCCACAGAGGAGCATGCAAGAACTAAGCTATAGCGGGTTCACACCTCCACATAGGCATGCAAGAACAACATTCATGTTGCAGTGCTGTCTGTTAGATTTTGAACACACCTCAGGTCTGGTCTATGTTCTCAACAGTACACACAGAAATCACACATTCTGAACTGTGAACATAAACACACTGAGATGTCTAACAACTTAGCACAGCGGAAAATACAACATCAGCGATTAGATCATACACAGTACTAATAAATTCGAGTCCAATTGCATGAATTTTTCATTAAATCATTACTCGGAATTTGGGCTCCTGTACCACGGAAAATGGTCCTTTCCTACACAAAAGAAAACACCAAAACACAAGGGTACACTTACACAAAAAGAAGGCCTTGTCCACTGATGTCCACTGCAGAAACCCTCGGTTTCTGTGCCCAAATTCTGCTCACTGTACTGAGGTTAAACTTCAGCCTTTACACAGGCCGAAACCCAAAGAGGCCTCTCTCAGCTTGCTGGTCAGTCCTCTACCTGAGCAGGCCTTCATGATCTCTCTGTGTGTCCAAATAGGCTGATTGTACCAGCCCTCAAAACTGCCTAGAAAACTGCAGCTAGGCTGACTGTAACAGTCCTCAAATCTACCCCAAAAATCTGCGGCTAGGCTGACTGTACCAGCCTCCCAAAACTGCCCCAAAACTGCTGCAGGTCTGACTACCACCGAACCTGCTGACTGAGGCTTCTAAACTCTGCAGATTGTGGCTCCTTAGGCTGCTGGCTGCCTCAACCAAACACAGGACTGAGGCAAGCTGCCCCTACTCCCCAAGACTGCAGAACTGAGGCCTACTCGGCCTTCTCCTCTTCCAACAAATCACAGGATTGAGGCCTACTCGGCCTTCTCCATGGTTGACTGAGGTTTTCACAACCTAACTCCAAGAATGAATCTCACACTCTTCTTATCTTTCAACTTCACAATTGATCTCCCTTAATAAGACTCAAAAGGGTATGGAAGGAGCCCCTAAACCACTTAGAAGCCCTCCACTCTTTATATGACTCAAAAGGATATGGAAGGAGCCCCTAAACCACTTAGAAGCCCTTCACTCAAACTCAACATTAAATTAGGCTTGTTTAATCATCTCACAAACCCACACATCCCATCAACAAGCCCACCAAGCCCATCAACAAGCCCACAAAACCCCACACCTCACACACAGGATTTTTACAAGGAAAAATCACAATGTGAGTGTCAAGAATGGCTCCCACATGCCCGACACCTCGGCTAATGTGGGAATACCTCCTGATGATACAAAAACATAAACACTGTCCTCATGCTTTGCTAGTCCATGCTTTGACATCACAAGCACGTGTACCAATCAACCATCCACACTGGAATTGAGCACAAGCAGATCCAAATATATAATAATCAAGAATTATGTAGCAGAGCTAACACCAATAATTCTCAGCATCATTCAAGAGTGGCCATGCCCAAACTATCTTACACTGTGACAAACACAGTTGCATTGCACCTGAGTCCATGGAATGGGCATTACAACCAACATGATCTCACCTTGCAGGCATTACATTAATGGACAACTCTCACATAGTCAACACCAGGGACAAACAATGGCTCAGCTCACTACCACAGACACACCATATCAATCACTAACAGAAACACAAACACACCATATAAATCACTCATAAAAAAAGTCCACTCTCACCTACACTAATCCTACATCTATAGAGGATTAGAAATACTGAAAACTCCCATGATCATAGACTCCTCTCGGGAGAGAGTCAAGCATGTGTGGGCTTTGATACCATGTTAAAAAATGGGAAATTAGACATCGTTTCGACACACCACAACTGTGTTGATTGTTAGATTCAACAATGTAATAGTGCACAAATGTACATCAAGGGTTGTCTCAAGATATACACACTAATCACACCAAGTTACCAACAACTGGTTGAGAGATTATCTCAACCAAGCATGCACTTGAGAGCTAAGCTGGTTGGAGAGAAACTCTCATGTCCAACTAGATCCAACAACCTCCTAAAACAGAGGAAAAATATTTCACATAAAGAGACACTCTACTTGACACAATAGCCGACAAACTATGGAAAATAAAAAACCTTGTGATTACATTCGCCACTGCCATGATCATGATCATTCACGCACACTAGCTCATAATACAAGTAGGACCTATACCAATTATAACACGAAGGAGCTGATTTCTTCAATTGCTTCAGGGGACATTGTAACATGTACATCACATGTTTTTATCTCTGAAAGGGTTGATCCAGTTGTCCGTGTGTTTAGTTCTACTCAGTCCTTGTCTCTGTTTGTTTAAGCTCTCAGGCTTTAGTAAAGCAGTTTTAGTTTTTCCAGTATCCAAGTCTAGTTGGGTTTTGGGTTCGAATGGTACTCTGGCAACAAAGATTTTTGGATATCATGTATATCAGACTATTTTTGTCGCTGGCCATCTTTGAATATTAAAGATGGAGATTGCAGCATGACCTTTGTAGGTTTTAATGAGAAAAACTTGCCGAGAGTCCAAATCAAAACGATGTTGAATCTCTGTAACACTTCTTCACCATCAAAACGGAACCCTCTAAATTACATTATATCATACAGCACAACTAATAGGTGTTACGTCCACAGATTTTTCCCACGAACTCTTTGATGATTCATGTATATAAGATCATAAGTTCAAACAATTGGACACCATAATAGCTTATCATTTGCATCGACACTCTTCAATAAACCTTCAAACAGCTAGACACCATAATAGCTTATCATTTACATTGACACTCTTCAATAAGCCTTAAAAATCCTCCCATTACCTTATAATTGGAACTTATGGGTTGGCTTGTTTATTTTCCTTCAGAGTTTGTAGTTGATTTGATTTCCTTGTCATTGGCATTTATTCCTTGTCATTGGCTAAATGCCAGTACATTTTCTATCACAACAAAACTGAAATTTTATTTGCAGGTTCCTGCCAAAATCAATGCTATTGTTCGTTCTTTTCAGTTTTGGGTAATTGTTAACTTTGGTTGGAAATGTAAAATAAAGTTACGAGGAATTCCCTTTTATTAATTGCAAGTCTTCGTTTTAAAATAAAGGGTACATCATCTAGCCATGGTTTTCTTTTGCAGGTGAATCTTTTTGTGGATCATTCACATGTGGGCAAATTGGAATGTTTTCGAAGTGGAGCACTTGGCATGAATCCAAGCTCTATATCTAGAAGCCGCAGACTTGGGCCAGCAATATTTTTCTAGACATACTTGGGAACGAGTGAACAACAATGGAACAGTTAATGGATTTTATTATGCTGGAAAGGGTAAAAATAACAATATAAACCGCATACAATTAAGGAATGTTTGTTTTGGCATTGTAATGCCTTTTGACACATTATTTTCACCGAGTATTGTATATACTGTGATTCTACCCCAGATATTGTGAATTATTAAAAAATGCGTGAGCATGCCTTTGCATATTAGGACTATCTAATTGCTCAGCCTTATAAATATTTCCAGCAGTTTATATGCAGGACAACGTCATCTGCATCTGTTCTTTTATCTTGCACATGAATGTTTCATGTTGGAATATGTTACTCTTACTTGTCTTAATAATGTGTGAGGAGATTATGTTTGATAATGTATTTTGTTATTGAGAGAATCTCTACTTTAGCTGTTTGAATCTATTACTTAGGAGGTTGTTAGATAGTTGGTCGTGAGGGAGATTCTATCTGACTAAGAGTCCTAGTTTGGCATGTGGTTGAGATATTCTCTCAACTTCTCCTATATTTAAAAAAAGTTAGATCCATAACAACTTGTGAACCCTCACTTTTCATTTTATCATCTCACTTCTCACCATTTGTGAGATTACTTCTGAAATTTTCTCCCTCTGAGGGTTACTAGCTCTTCTTCTCTCATGCACTATGCTTGGAAGGCCACTTGTGGATGGTTTTTGTTGATTTTGGATGGAAATTTCTGGAATTAGGGTTTTATCTCATGGTTTCTTGGATGAAGTAAGTGAATTTTCTGCAATTTATTTTCATGCTATTGATGTTTCATGGTCAATTTGTTATTTTATGCTAGATGTGAAACCCTAAGAGAGGAATATAAGTGCTTCTTCCTCTCACAAAGTGATTTTTGTCCAAAATTTGTGAAAGATTCTTTGCTAGGATTAGAACCTTAAAGCTCTAAAGTGCTAGCAGTTTAGGATTTTAGCCTTGACTTTTGATTTTTGACCTAGTTGAAGCTACAAGAAGGGAGAAACGATTTCTAGGGCCCAAATGTGCTTGCACCTTAGCGTTTGAATTTTACCTCTTAGTAATCAAGTTTCAAGCTTATTTGCATTTGTTGTTGTAAGACTTCATAACCCTTAAAAGACATTGGTTTTAAAGCATTCCCATGGTGAATTGTTTGAGAAACTCATTCTCTCAACACTCTTAAACATTCTACTAATCTAACTAACACTAACATTGGCAAACTCATTGGATAATTCGTTGTTGTTTCAAAAGTTTGCTACAACCATTTGATAACACTCTTATTTGTTGCATACACTCTTGTAAATGTGGTCAAAAAATTGCCCTGAACAATTAGATAATATTCTATTGGATGTATGCTAAGTTTTCATGGTCAATTGTAGCATTTTTTAGAATTAATTATTGACGTTGTTATAAATCATTTACTGTTGTCATATCATTGTTTATTACTGCAAATTTATAACAACCATTGCAACTTATCTTTTCTAGTGTTTTTAATAGGTATTAATTGCATGTTTGGACTTGGAAATGCTCATATATATGTTGTAAAGTGTTCTTGTTCCGGGAAGGTACTCAAACAACTTCATAACCCTTCTACTACCTTGACATAGACCAATTTTTCGGTGATCAAGAGTGGGGGCGATAGGCTTGGCTACTATACTTGCTACTTTGATCCCTTGAGGTCACCAGGGAAGCCTCCTTTGTTGTGGACTTCTTCCATCACTAAAACCAAGGAAGTTCTTACTAAGGTGATAGTGGTAGGACCTTCCATAGTAACGCAAGATTTGGGGTCTTGTGTTGGGCTTTGCATAAGTACAAGTCTTTCGATAACAATAACCACTGCTTGTTTTTAAACAACTTAAAAATCACCATCAAATACATGTTTAAAGTCTTCACCTTTCGTCTGTCCTCTTGACACCTTGGATATTCTTAAGTTGCAACTACTTACATCCTCATTGCATAGCTATTACAACTTACAAAAGGGTTGTTATTTCATGTCCATATCCCTTTTTAGACTTTCAAAAGTCTTGGGACCACTTTCTGGGAAATTTCAGGTAATACCGGGCCATTCCAGGATTGTTCCCGTGCGTTACGAATCCTTATCAACTTGTTGTTCATCACTTATAGCCACCTTAAAATACTCGGCTATAGTTTATTAAAGACATTTTGACTTGTTTTTTGATACCATCAAATACATGTTTAAAGTCTTCACCTTTCGTCTGTCCTCCTGACACCTTGGATATTCTTAAGTTGCAACTACTTACATCCTCATTGCATAGCTATTACAACTTACAAAAGGGTTGTTATTTCATGTCCATATCCCTTTTTAGACTTTCAAAAGTCTCGGGACCACTTTCTGGGAAATTTCAGGTAATACTGGGCCATTCCAGGATTGTTCCCGTGCATTACGAATCCTTATCAACTTGTTGTTCATCACTTATAGCCACCTTAAAATACCCGGCTATAGTTTATTAAAGACATTTTGACTTGTTTTTTGATAATTTTGCACAAGTCATCGACTGAGCTATTATTTAGAACCTTGGTTTACCTCGGGAACCAATTTCAGACCTTTTCCCAAGGCCTTAAGGGAGCAGACAACTTCTTGTTCACTTTTATTATTTTTCTGTCTTAAAAATTAACAAGCTCGTTTTTATCCCCTTTTCTATAATTTTCACCCCTCATGACATTTTGACCACTCAGGAAGCTGGAGAAGTCTCCAACCTGTTAGCACTCTGTAATTTGCCCAAGGATGTAAGGTAGTCACAGAGGCAACATCAAAACCACTTCGAGTCTTGGATCTAGCCCTCCAAGACTCAGAGAGGGATCTCTCTGTCTGATATAGCTTTGTTTTAATAGGTATTAGGCTAGTTATGCAAGTGTGGGGTTGGGGTTTTTAAATGGTTGTTTTGGAACAACAAGGAGGGTCATTGGGCAAATGGGGTTTGCGCTTAAAAATGTGATTCACTCTCAGATCTTAGACATAACTCTTAAACAGGGCAAGGTAGTGGAAGTGTTGGATCGAATTAAATTTTGATGGTGTCGATTTTAGGAAGAACTTGAGGAAGAGAAAACCAAGCTAAGGAGCAACTAAGAATTCCTTATCTGAGCTTTTTAGCAGAAAACATAAAGATTATCAAAAGGACAGATGCAGAGTATTTGCCAATAAATTCTGCTCTGTGTATTATCTTCTGACAATGAGAAAATGAAAACAAGCGTAATGATCACAGGGAAACACTTAACAGAGAAAGAACGCCACCAACACATCCACACAGGAATTCTGTAAAAGAAAGCATGCTCATCGTTGATTGATCATCTAAATATTACAGAAAATGTTCTCTGGCCAAACACAGCCCACAGTCTAGCAAGGGACCTCACAGGTCCAACCCTTTTACATTAAAATCCTCTGAATAAATAGGATAGACCATCCCAATAATTTTCGGAAGTCGGTTTAACCGCCTCGGCCAAAAATAGCCACCACTCCCACAAAATTTGGAGCTTTCTGCCATGAAAAACGGACCGGTTTTCTGCGAAACAGGGGTCCGAACAGACGTGTTTTCCTCTTGAACTATGACACCTGGGAGAAAAATTAAGGAGTTTATTGTATATGGGCATATTATGGACAAAAACCTCCTTCGGTTTCACCAAATTCGTCCCCAGCTGACCGTAACAACTGTTGTAAGATCGGGAATGTAACAGATAAACCGAAAATGCGAAAAAAGAGGCTGAAAGACAACTTCAATTCTCTCTATTTGTAGCTCCGTTCCAAAAACTGAGAGATTTTTTTGTTCTTCAGCTCGTGCTGAGAATAAACCTCTCTTGGATTTTTAAAATCCATCTTCGTTTGCCTAGAAAATGCCTCGGACGAACACATGCTGAAATGGGCAAAAATGACAAAAATATTAAGAAAGTGGTTTTTTTCATGAAAAGCGGTATTCCGGACCCCCCCTGAGGTGGTAAGCGGTTTTGGGGGGGGGGGGGGG
>ML809794.1:35720-82893 GCA_009831015.1 Picea engelmannii | reverse complement strand
ATATTATTTATTATAATATGTTTATTATAATTGTTTTATTACTTTTTGTTATTTTATTTTATTAATTTGTGTTTATTAACCTAAATACTAACTAGTTACTAACTTAGATTTTTAACTTAATTAATAATTAATTAATTAATAATCAATTAATTATTAACTAGTTCTTTATTAATTAATCTAACCTATCAATCAACTTTATTATTATTTTTGTTCATCCTAAGTCTGATCATTCATGGACGGGTGAGATGGCGGGATAATGGAGGCTGACGTCACGATGCAAGAGCGATATGGTAGTAAGTTGGAAGGGTGGTAAGCAGTAAGTGGTATGGAGCGGAGGAGGTCAAATGCGACGAATGGGTGACATGTTGGGACAGGGCCCACCGGGAAAACCGCTTCATTCCGGACCCCCCCCGCCATTAAAGGCTGAAAGGTCGAGGGGGTCCGAAATCGTCTGTAGACCGTCTATCTGTGCACTGCCATGACGACCGTAGATCTGTGCACACCTTTTAATCACCATTCCGGACCCCCCCCACCGTTAAAGGCAGAACGGTCGGGGGGGTCCGGAATTTAATCTCAACCGTAGATTTATGCGCCAGCCTCTCCACCGTTCATTTATGTGTTATCTTTACTTTGTGAGCGCAAAGTCATATTTTCTTCCAAACTTAGGATAAGTGCATTATGTGGATTTTGTGCACTGCTTCTCTTGAAAATAATTTGCAGAGATGAAATATTATTTGAAAACCTATACACCCAGAGTGAAAACTTTCCAGTCAACAGATGATCCTATGAATTATAGGGTTATAACACAACCCACTTGGTGTGTCCTTGGAGGCACGATGCCTAAGTCCAAACCCACTGTCACCTCGACTTGAACTTCTTCTATCTAGGCTCACTCCTAGGGAAGCCAAGGGGGGTAGACCCTACTTACTATGTAAGTTGATTAATGTGATCTAGGAGTTAATTTTAGTTTATTAAGTTAGGGGGAGACTAACCTATATGACAAACAACAATGCAAATGCAAAGCTTCAATGACAAACAAACCTTTCCCTACAAGGACAACTAAGACTAGTGTCTAAAGATTGGGTAAAGGGGTCAATTAAGTTTGTACACAAAGAATAGATAAATGATCTAATTGCAGTGAAATAAAGAATATAACTTTACAGTTGAGATAAATACAAGATGAAATATACAAATGAAATATAATAAAGATAAATTACAGTGAAACTAACAACAATTATACAAAAGAAACTAAAGAATGGTTAGATAATTACACAATGAACATGAGATTCCACAAATGAACGGAAATAACTTGCAACAAGTTGGAAATAAACTGCCAATAAGAGCTAGTGCACAACTTAGGAAAAGAGGAGACTTGGAAGTAAATTACCCAAAATAAAGATGGTGCAAAACCTTTAAATATGTATCACTTGAAAGTATTGATGATTACAGTTGTGTGAGACATCCTCCAGGACACAGACTGAGTGAGTCGGCCTGTGAGAGAGTCCATGAGTTGGGTGTGCTCATGAGATGGGTGTGTTGTTCCTCTATGAGACAGATATGGAACGCTGTGTGCCTTTGTGTGGGGTGAGGAAGCCCATGAGTTGGGTGTGCCCATGAGATGTGTGTGTCGTTCCTCCCTGAGATGGAGATGGAACGCTATGTGCCCCTGTGGAGGGAAGATGCCCATGAGTTGGGTGTGTCATTCTCTCTAAGATGAAGATGGAACGATGTGTACCCATGTGAGGGGTGAAGGAGCCCATGTGATGGGTTTATTGTTCTTCTCTATGCAGAGAGTTGAGATGATGTGATACTCTAGATGATTCTCTCGTGAGACTCAGTGAGATAGATATATGCTGAGTAGGACGTTCCTGTGGTTGAGCACAGGTGGACGTGATACTAGTGGCTGAGCACTAGTGAGTGTGTATCTTGATGATTCTCTTGTGAGACGCAGTGAGATAGAGATTTGTTGACTTGGACGTCCCTGTGGATGAGCACAGGTGGACGTGCCCCTAGCGGCTGAGCACTAGTGGGTGTGCGAGACCCCTTGCTATATTGTCTAAGAGTTAGACTTACATGTAATCCTAATTGTGATGTAAAGGGTACAGGTCGACCCCACCATAAAGTGAAAGATAATTAATGTAAAAGATAATTAATATGGTAATTATTAAATATATTATGAGTTATTGAGGTTGGCCCTGTTGTGCCAATAGACACCACTTTTGGTGTTTCTAGTGTAATATAAATAAAGGTGATTTCCCCATTGAGGAAACACAACACAAATGTGAGTTTGAAAATTTCAGCAAGTACTTGTTCTAGGGCTGAAGTGCACACCTCTCTTGGGCACTAGACTTCTTGGTTTTGTGAGCACCCTTTTGTGTGCTAGGTTTATGGTGTGGGAGGTATTTCTCTTGAAGAATATAACAAAGGATTGGTTGGGTTTTCTTCCCTTGTTGAGAAGGGTTTCTCAGGATACTTCTTATGTACTTGTGCATGGTATTTCTTCTTGTGATCTTGGTTAATGCAACAAATTGTTTATGGTGTAACTGCAATTGTCTATGGTTCAAGTAAAATTCTAAAATTAGAAAAAACTTCATGCTTGAGCATAGCCTAGTGAAAAATCAACATGGTACCAGAGCATAGGTCTTGAAGAACCCATTGCACAAGCATTTACCATTCATCATCTCTCTTCTGCAGAATCGTACGACCCTCCTAGGGTTTCTAGAAAATCTGTACGACCCTTCTTTCCGAGGTGTTCCGACACTTAATACTTGGATGTTGGGGATAAAAAGTGCATAGGAGTGTACGATCTCCTTCAGCGCACCTCCAACGAGTTTCAGATTGCATTTTTGAGCATTTTGATGTGTACCCCTGTGAGGGGTGAAGGAGCCCATGTGATGGGTTTACTGTTCTTCTCTGTGCAGAGAGTTGAGATGATGTGATACTTCAGATGATTCTCCTGTGAGACTCAGTGAGATAGAGATTTGTTGAGTAGAACGTTCCTGTGGCTGATCACAGGTGGACGCGATCCTAGTGGCTGAGCACTGGTGAGTGTGTATCCCGATGATTCTCATGTGAGATGCAGTGAGATAGAGATTTGTTGACTTGGACGCCCCTGTGGCTGAGCACAAGTGGACGTGCCCCTAGTGGTTGACCACTAGTGGGTGTGTGAGATCCCTTGCTATATTGTCTAAGAGTCAGATTTACCTGTAACCCTAATTGTGATGTAAATGGTACATGTCATCCCCACCATAAAGTGAAAGATGATTAATGTAAATGATAATTAATATGGTAATTATTAATTATATTCTGAGTTATTGAGGTCAGCCCTGTTGTGCCAATAGACACCACTTTTGGTGTGTCCAGTGTAATATAAATAAAGGTGATTTCCCCATTGAGGAAACACAACACACATGTGAGTTTGGAAATCTCAGCAAGTACTTGTTCTAGGGATAAAGTGTGCACTTCTCTTGGGCACTAGACTTCTTGGTTTTGTGAGCACCCTTTTGTGTGCTAGGTTTATGGTGTGGGAGGTCTTTACCTTGAAGAATATAGAAAAGGATTGGTTGGGTTTTCTTCCCTTGTTGAGAATGGTTTGCCAGGATACTTCTTGTGTACTTGTGCATGGTATTTCTTCTTGTGATCTTGGTTATTGCAACAAATTATTTATGGTGTAACTGAAATTGTCTATGGTTCAAGTAAAATGCTAAAATTAGAATAAACTTCATGCTTGAGCCTAACCTAGTGAAAAATCAACAGAAAGTAGATGTGCCCAACTGAAAAGTAACTTTAACTTGCAAGATAGAATAATGCTTGTAAAGTAAAGTGCAAGAAAGTAAAACAACACAACTTGTATTAAGATGTTATAATCTTGAAAAGTGAAAGTTGTGTAAGTAAAGTTTAGAAGAGTTTTAATCCTTAGTTAAACTAGGTGAAGATGCAATCCTAGACTATGTGTCTACCCATAAGCTCTTACCGCTCTGACGAAAATGATTTATGGGAACTCAAGAAGAAGGGAAAGCAAGGCCCTTCCCTAGCTCCACAGGCAACCCTAAATGCTTGGGCACTCAAGTAGGAGGGACACCTAGTGTCGTGAAGTCATCCCCAACTTAGCACCTCCTGTAGCCTCCACAAGCACCCTTTTTGATGGTGAAAGTTGTACCAATTATGGGTTCCTAGTTAATCTAGATAGATTACATCCCAAATAAGTTACTCCCCTAATTAGTCTAGATGTGGCAACAACCAAAGATTACTTCCAACTTAAACAAGATATTAACAAGATAAACAAGAAATGCAAGCCTTAGGATATTGTATGGGTTGTCTAAGCCGAACCACTTTGCAAGGTGCAGGAAAAATAAATCAATGCAAGTAAAAGACTTGGAAAGTAATGAGATTGCACTTAGCCACACTACCTTGCCTTAAGGACAAGTGGGGAAAAAGAATGAAAGAAAAAATAGTGAGTTAATCTATCCTAGCCTTACGATTTTGCATGGATTGGTAAGGCCAAATCACTTTGGAAGGTATTAGCATAGAAATTTGCAGTAGCAAATTTGGTCATTTCTCAGCACCAATGAATCAGGAGATTTCGTAGCGCATCTTGAGTGCATCTTCCCTGATTACCATTATTGCATTTATGATGCTGGTGTGAGTCGATCTCATTGTTTTCAGCATCTGTGTTTTAAAAGGAAATAACTGAGATTTGGTCATTAAAGTTGTCTAACTGTTTCATCAAAGATTTGAATTATGCTCCTAGTTCGGTGCTACAAAAACTCCTAGTTCAGACAGACGCTATGGAATTTGCTGTTGATTGGCTGGAAGAGGGAAATTGGAGATGACGATGACCCATTTTTTATGGTGATTAATTTTTGCAAACTTGAAGTGTTAAGGAAATATTATAATTGCACCTACTGGAGGCATCTACAATCTCATAATCCATCAACTAAGAATTTTTGTGTTTTTGAAGAGTTGTTGCATCACACCGAAAAACACAAAGATTTCGTAGCGCCTGGTGCTACAGAATCATCTATACAGATTGTTATGTAGTTGTTCTAACAAAGGCGCCATGGAATCACCTAGACAGACACATAAAATGTGCTACAGAATCACCTAGCTAGACACAGAAAAGGTGCTACGGAATCTTCTGAGTAGTTTTATAGGAGGGCGCTACGAAATTTCTTGTAGCGGCTATTGTTACAAATTTGATCATAAAACTATAAAGACAAACTGGGTTTCTCTGAATTTTTTTGTGGAGGAAGATGATATCCCTGTTGACTTGCCGATCAAATTTCATCCTGACCCAGTTTGGAATTTAAGAGAAACAATTAAAACACCAATGTGCTGCGAAATGTGCTGCAAATTCTTTGTTTTGCATAGTTGATTGGATATTCGCCTTGTTGGGAGGTTGCCACTTGTCAAGGAGGGTTCAAATGGAATATCATGGATCATTTAGATGTTAAGGGACACCTGCACTTAAGTTTTATATCCATTAAAGAGCTCACACAGTGAGGTGGAAACAATTTATTAATGACTTCCAACAATTTCCTGAAAAATTAGCAGTTTGTTGGATTTTTGTCTCTTTGACTGTTGCCACCTATCTCCAAGGCTAAGAATCCAATGAAAGAGATGGGATTAGACCTCCTAAGGATATTTGGATTCTATTTTCTATTTAATACAGGAGGGATCTCTTGAAGTTGGTTGGATTCATGATCCAAGAGAGGAGAGAGCTAGAGGAGCAGTTTAGTTGCTCAATTGTAAGTCTCAGGGCCTGTTGTAATTAACATTTATGAAATTATAGATTCATGAGAGTTTCTTATCAGAGTTTGGTTTCTTTGTTATCATTTTATCTTGTCATATTGCTTGAATGGAATTATAGGCATTGGATATCAATGGTTGTTCATAAGGGAGGAGATTCATGAGTTGCAAATGATTTATAGTAATTTCCTCCTTTCATGATCTCTGTTCTAGTTATCTTTTAAGTCATTTTTGTAGAGATGATATTTGCTTGATAATATTATTCATTTTTTTTTTATCTTTCTTATACCTCCATCCATCAATTATATCCCTTTTGATTTGGTATGAGCTTGAGTGCCTTTGATCTGTAGGATGTGTTGACTCCATGCCCAATGGAATGTTTCTGCTACTGCCCTCTACCTTTCTTTCTCTTCCTTGTTGATCCACCCTTTTAAAATTGATTTAATTTTTTAGGCTCAAACGGTTGATGTAAAATACCTTTTTAATGATGTTAATGAAACAAAGCCTACTCTAGTTTTGATGTATCAGATATGATGAAATCTTGTTTAATGGAAGTTAGCTTTCTTTTTTCCATCTTAATCTCTCTCACTCTGAAATTTTGTTGTCATTGAAGGATTCAAATCATGTTTTGTAGTTGTATGACAATGGATGTTTGATTTTTATACTGTTATAGCTTTCTTAGAGTTTTGTTTGCTTGGATTTAAGAAGTTCTTGTATCTGAAGCATTTCTCTTCTTTGTCTACTGGCATAGCCTGAAGCTAGTGGTAGATTCACTTCATTTTCTTACTAATTCTTCCTCCTATGCACACTAATACTCAAAACCTTGACCCAAGTTAAAACAATACCTCTTTTGCTGATGCACTTCATCCAGAATTTCCTGTGTTTTGACATTGTTGAACTGAGTTTTATCCATTTGACACTACATTTAAGACTTATCTCATAAACTTTTTAATGGGTACTGGGCTTATTCTCTAGCAGTCCGAGGGTGATTCTCAGTGCTAACGTTTTTGGCGTCGTTGTCGGGGACGGATTTGAGCAGATTGAAAATTTCCATAGGAAGAATGACATTGCACAACTCTAGCTTTAGATGGTGACTGAAGTTGGAAACCTTCAAGACTGCACATTCACCATGGCTACTCCATTGTTCAGAATCTATTGGTGACTCCACTGGAATGAGACAAATTAAATGGATATGGAGGCTATCCTGGCCAGGAGGTTTTCCCCACTCAATTTCTCATCCATAGCTGGTTATCCACATCCTGTGCCTCAAATTGATGAATGATAAGATCTGCTGCCCAGATTTTATGAAGGTGAGAATGACAACCCTATTGAGCATGTTAAAAAATTTCATGCTTTGATGCAACAACTTGACATCCAACATGAAGACATATGTATGAAGCTGTTTATGTACTCACTTCAAGGAGATGTTCATATTTGGTATCAGTCTCTTGAAATTTCTAGCATTTCTTCACTCAAAGAGTTTCATGCTTCTTTCAATATTCATTGTCAAAAGTTTTATTCCTCTAAGTTAATTTGTCATAGTTGTTGTGAGGAGTATAAAGACTCTATTCAGGATATCATTGATTCTCATGAAGAATGTGAGGATGAAGAAGATGCCTTGGATGATGAATCATCTCTTTCTCTTCCATGTTCATTTACATCAGATGAAAATTTTGTTTGCTGCTGTTATGAAAAAAATGTAGAGGATATTTCTGTTATTTAAACAAATGTCTTTAACAACCCGACTTATGATGAAGAAGTTGTTTCAAATAATAATCAAGAACAACCTATTTTTGATGAGTATTCATATGAAGAAGAGCAGATCCCTACATCACATTTTGTTGACTTAAGGAGAAACCAGTTGGTGTATGATAGCTATGAATTGGATTTTGATGAGGATATGAAGGAATTTCAAGACCATACTATAGATCCTTTTTCTTCATTCATTAAAGAACATCATTGTGAGGAAATCAATTATCCTGGATCTATAGACAACATCAAACAACCTATGATTAGTAGTGAAATCAGTCCACAACCATGTTCAGATTTGCAGATAGATGAAAGTGGCAACCTCCATGGGAAAGATAATATGCCGAGAATATTTGATATTCAGTTGGAACAATATTAGGCCGAGGTAACCTTTTATTGTCATAATTTCACTTCTTTTTCTTTTCATGATCCGGTTTCTATCTATATGGAGGAATTCATAGATTCAAGGTTTCAGTCTTCATTTCATGATAAATCTGAAAATCAAACTTAAAATTAAGTGTTGATTTTTGTTCTAGTCTTCATTTTGCTGAAACACATACAAAGAGTTTGGCTTGTTAATCAATTTCTTGTATGGCTTCATTGGAAGCATGATTTTACTTGATCCATAGGAATCATTTGGATAGAGTAGGAGTAGGAAGAATAAAGCTCGGTTATCGAGCTTCTTTTTTGCAGTGATTTTGTTTTCAGTATGTGATATTTTCAGTTTCAAATAAAGAGCGAAGTCGCTCTCAGACATACATGTTTTCTAGACAATGATGAATATGGATAAGGCCACCGGTCTACAAGTTCTTGGAATATCGCAGGAAGAGTGCCATCCCTCATGGAGCCAAATGTTAGCATAGAAATTTGCAGTAGCAAATTTGGTCATTTCGAAACATCGATGAATCAAGAGATTTCATAGCGCATCTTGAGTGCATCTTCCCTCATTAACATTTTTTCATTTATGAAGCTGGTGTTAGTCGATCTCATTGTTTTCAACATCCATGTTTTAAAAGGAAATAATTGAGATTTGGTCATTAAAGTTGTCTAATTTTTTTATTATCAAAGATTTGAATTATGCTCCTAGTTCGGTGCTACAGAAACTCCTAGTTCGGACAGGCGCTGCGGAATCTGTTGCAGATTGGTTGGAAGAGGGAAATTGGAGATGATGATGATCCATTTTTTATGGTGATTAGTTTTTACAAACTTGAAGTGTTAAGGAAATATTATAATTGAACCTATTGGAGGCATCTATAATCATATAATCCATCAATTAAGAATTTTTGTGTTTTTGAAGAGTTGTTGCATCACAAAGAAAAACATAGAGATTTCGTAGTGCCTGGCACTATGGAATTGTCTACACAGACTGTTCTGTAGTTGCGCTACCAAAGGCGCTACATAATCACCTAGCAAGACAAATAAAATGAGCTATAGAATCACCTAGCCAGACACATAAAAGGCACTACAGAATCTGCAGAGTAGTTTTATAGGAGGGTGCTACAAAATTTCTTGTAGCGACTATTCTTACAAATTTGATCATCAAACCAAAACGACAAACTGGGTTTCTCTAAATTTTTTTGCGGAGGAACAAATATCCCTTTTGACTTGCTGAACAAATTTCATCCTGACCCAGTTTGTAATTTAAGAGAAACAATTAAAACACCAGTGCGTTGCGAAATGTGATGCAAATTCTCTGTTTTGCATAGCTGATTGGATATTCGCCTTGTTGGGAGGTTGCCACCTGTCAAGGAGGGTTCAAATGGATTATCATGGATCAGTCAGATGTTAAGGGACACCTTCACCTAAGTTTAGCTCCATTAAATACCTCATGCAGTGAGGTGGAAACAATTTATTAATGACTTCCAACAATTTCATGAAAATTAGCAGTTTGTTGGATTTTTTTCTCTTTGACTGTTGCCACCTATCTCCAAGGCTTAGAATTAAATGAAAGAGATGGGATTAAACCAATTAAGGATATTTGGATGCTATTTTCTATTTAATAGAGGAGGGATCTTTTGAAGTTGGTTGTATTCATGATCCAAGAGAGCTAGAGGAGCAGTTTAGTTGCTCAATTGTAAGCCCGAGGGCCTGTTGTAATTAACATTTCTGCCATTACAGATTCATGAGAGTTGATTATCAGAATTTGTGTTATTTGTTATCATTTTATCTTGTCATATTTATTGAATGGAATTGAAGGAATTGACTATCAATGGTTGTTCATGAGGCAGGAGATTCATGAGCTGCAATTGATTTGTAGTAATTGCCTCCTTTCATGATCTCTGTTCTAGTTATATTTTAAGTCATTTTTGCAGAGAGGATCTTTGCTTGATGATATATATATATATATATATATATATATTTTAGCTTTCTTGTACCTCCATCCATCAACTATATCCCTTTTGGTCTAGTATGAGCTTGAGTGCCTTTGATCTGTAGGATGTGTTGACTCCATGCCCAATGGAATGTTTCTGCTGCTGCCCTATACCTTTCTTGCTCTTCCTTGTTGATCCACCCTTTTAAAATTGATTTAATTTTTCAGGCTCAAATGGTTGATGTAGAAGACCTTTTTAATGATGTTAATGAAACATAGCCTACTGGGTTTTGATGTATCAGATCTGATGAAATATTTTTTAATGGAAGTTAGCTTTATTTTTTCCATCTTAATCTCTCTCACTCTGAAATTTTACTGTCATTGAAGGATTCAAATGATGTTTTGTAGTTGTATGAAAATGGATGTTTGAATTTTATACTGTTATAGCTTTCTGAGAGTTTTGTTTGCTTGGATTTAAGAAGTTCTTGTATCTAAAGCATTTCTCTTCTTTTTCTACTGGCATAGCCCGAAGCTAGTGGTAGATGTTGGAAGATTGATTGTTGTCATTGATGTCAACCCTAGTCATGGGTTTTGGACCACAAGATTGATGAAGGTATTTGGACATGAAGGAAAATGCACATGCATATACAACACCCATGGATGGATAGTATACATTATGTTTTTTCCGGTGGTATGTGGCACGCCACGTGGATCCTCATGGTTGAGGAGAAATGAATTTTTGAAGATGACAGAGTGAATTGAAGAAGGAAGTACATGTAGGCCCTGAAGATAATTAAAGAAAATAATTACAAAATAAGAAAGTGTTAGGTCGGCCCTAATGTTAAAAGGAAGTTACATAAATGGTATAAATAAACATCATTATATATTCATTTGATATAAGTTGAATTTCAGAGGTAATACGAAGAAAAGAAGGCCGTATTTCAAGGGAGGATGAAGTCTTTTGGTGATGTGTTCTAAGGTATGTTATTTTCAGGTCATCTTACCATTTTTGCTATAACTTTTTTTTCTAGAACGATTTGGATGTTGAAATCGCTATGGTGTTGATAAGACATATCAAGGTACCTCTGGTAAAAATTTCAGCTCTTGATTCGCTATAGTTATGGAGATACACTCTGTGGAATATAGGGTTTGTGACCAGTCCTGAAGCTAGTCAATAAACAAGTGTTCCGGGTAAAACAATCATAACTTCTTCATACAGAATCCAAATGAAGTGGGACCACTTCCATTGGAAAGAGTTTCTTGTGTGCGAATTTTAGAATCAGATGTTAAATATTGAGCACGGGGCATGCTGTACAAGTTGGGTCTTCTGAATAGACCAAAATTGAATAAAGTCTACCATTCTTTCTATAACCTCTTTTTAGGGAGGATTCAAGGAGTGAAAATTAGAGGAGTTTCAGAGAATACATTGAGTAATATTATCTACAGGATCAAAGTACTCCAATAATTGAATAATTTCATAAATTGAAGAAGTCTCAGGAAGCATTATCAGGTTCTATGTGATGATTGGTTGATGGTGATGATTTAATGTAAAGTTTTATTATCTCTCATATATTCTTGGGTGGAAGGAGGGGGAAAGGATGGAGAGTTCAACTCTCTCTTGANAGAAGTCTCAGGAAGCATTATCAGGTTCTATGTGATGATTGGTTGATGGTGATGATTTAATGTAAAGTTTTATTATCTCTCATATATTCTTGGGTGGAAGGAGGGGGAAAGGATGGAGAGTTCAACTCTCTCTTGATATTGAAGGATTGTATCTTCCTCTTGGGGGTTTATCCCTCCCTCTACATTTGGAAGCTGTAGCTACCTTTGGAAGTCATTACTTCCCTTGAACAAAAACTATTGATTATTTCTCATATATTGTGCATGGTGTATTGTGGTGTATTGGTGTAACTCTTATACTATTGTTCATTGCTCATTGGATATAATTGAATGGTTTAAGTATAAGTTAAAAAATGTTTTTAAATTGTACTTGATACTGATTCACCCCCCTCTCAGTATCAACGGTAGATTCACTTCATTTTCTTACCAAGTCTTCCTCCTATCCACACTAATCCTCAAAACCCTGACCTAAGTTAAAACAAGACCTCTTTTGCCAATGCACTTCATCCAGAATTTCCTGTGTTTTGACATTGCTGAACTGAGTTTTATCCATTTGACACCACATTTAAAACTTCTCTCATAAACCTTTTAATGGGTACTGGGCTTATCCTCTAGCAGTATGAGGGTGATTGTCAGTGCTAGTAGAAGGTGTAGGCAATTTAACTATTAACAAAACACAAAATTACTTTTAGATGAGAAGGAAAGCCCAATAGACTCTCTTGGGATACTTACAATGATGGAAATAATTGAGAGAAGAAAGAGGTTTTGAAACCCCAACTTGGGAGGCTCTTTTGGAGTGTTTTGAACCCCAAAATGCGCAACACATCCCCTTGTTCTGGCGAGAATCTGCAAAAAACAACAAGCTAATATTTGTTGGAAATGTTGCAAATGTACTTGAAAATATTCATAAATTTCTGTTAGTGCAAAACATAAATTTATAAGTAAAAATATAAACAATAAATGTTTATTTTATGCTATTTTCAGAATATATAATGCCCCAAATTAGTAGATAAAGATAAGGGGAAAAATACATAAATTTTTGGAGGCTTATGTTGGCCAAACAAGTAAATTTCCAGATCTGAAATCTACTTGTTTGAGCACCTTGGTGACCTGCAAATGGTGTCTGTAACACACCCACGATGGGGCATACCAAATTTTCTCTTTTATTAAAGGATAGATTCTCCATCCATGGTTTCTAATTTGGAAAGTTGGGGAACTATCCCGAACTCCCGATCAAGGATCTCTAATTCTGGAGCCAAACGACTCTCTGAGACCTTGATGGTCTCATTCTGTAATAAAACACAGACCCTTTTGACTTCATGGTACAGGTCTAATGGTACCCGCGACCGTCCCTTCGCGCTTGCATAATTTCTGAGTTTGGGCACTAGCCCATTTTCTGATAAGCCCCTCCTTGAGGTGACCTTGGGCGATAACCTCACACAAGCACACAATTGCGGGCACGACCAAAGGTGGTTTGATACCAAACTACTTTTCGGCCCGCAATTCTCCTCGATCCTCCATGTGTCCTTTCTCCAAAACCGAGGTTTGGATTGCAACCTGCCCTCAACTTTTTAAAGTTCACGCACCTCCAATCCCCGGAATGTTATGGGATCGTCGATATCCTGATCTTGATGGTACTGCCTGAACTGAGGGTTCATATATTTTCTTTTCAAATCCACAGACCATATCTGCCCCTCCTAAATCAATGAATGTGATCTCCTTTGTGATTTCAGACTTCGGACTTTTCAAATCTCAAACCCTGCTTTCCTCCATACATCAATCTTCCGGAGTTGACGATCTGCGGACACTTGTCCTCCTAAATCAATGACCCTGCTTCTACTTTGGATGTTCGACCTTTCAACTAGATCAATGGTCCTGTGGCCCTCTTCTTGATCAACGATCAAGATCTCCTTCGGGTCTCTGGACTTCTGAGATCTCAAATCTCAAACTTCACCCTTTTTCCCAATGGCTTTTATCCGAAGGCTGTAATCCACTGACACATGTCCACTTGATCTAACGATCAAGGATTACTTTGGGTCTTTACCCGAATTCCACAGATTTGTTCCACCTGTCCTCTGGATCCAACGATCGAGGATTGCTTCAGGTCTTTACCTGGAGTTCACATATTTACGCCACATCTCCTCTAGATCTGATGACTATGAATTACATTGGGACTTTAATCAGAGTCCATAGATTCACTCCACGTCCTTTCTTAAGTTGAAAGCTATGAATTACTTCGGGACTTTATCCGGAGTCCACAGATTCATGACACGTCGATTCTTAATATGATGGCTATGAATTACTTCAGGATTTTATCCAGAGTCCACAGATTCACGCCACGTCTCTTCTGGATCAGACAGTCCATATTCACTTTGAACGATCTAACGTTGGAGATTTACTTCGAACGATCTGATGAATGAGATATACTTCGAATGATCTGACGACTGAGATCTACTTCGGATGATCAGACGGTTGAGATTTACTTCGGCTCTTCGACTCTCTGGGCTTCGGGAGTCTCAAATCTCTACTGAAAACTCTCGAACATATTTCTCCGGAGTCCATGATCTGTCACCATGCGTCCCTCTGAATCTAGCAGTCTAGATTCAATTCGAGTCTTCAAGGTTCGAGAATCTCAATTCTCAACGGAAAATCGAATGAAATTTACCTGAAGCTTGCGATCTATCGCCACATGTCTCTCTAGATCTAACAGTTTAGAGACTTTCGGCCCTTCGGTGCTTTGGCGCTCCGGCCCTTCGACTCTTCGACACTTCGGTGCTTCAACTCTTCGACTCGCTGGGATTTAGGAGTTTCAACTCTTCGACTCGCTGGGATTCAGGAGTTTCAACTCTTATGCACTCATTTCTCCAGAGTGATTTCACCTAAAATACACGATCTCCTGACACGTATCCCCCTGGCGATCAATGACCAGGATTTACTTCGGTTGTTTTTCCTCCTCCTTGTCCACAAACCTCCGAAGTTGTGGATCTTACACCACATATCAACCTTGACGTTGGAGGGTTCTGATTGATTTCGGAACTTCGGGAGTTCGCAAGTCCACTCCCCCGTGCACTTTCAAAGGGTTAGGCCTCATGCACTTTCCTTGGGATCCAATGACTGTTGGTCCTCACACTCAGATATAAAAACCCATATCTGATCTCCTCCTACGCGCTCTTCTAATTGTCTGGACGTGGATCCCAGCGGTCCAGATCTTTCAGAGTGCTTGATTCAATGGTCACTGTTGCTCCTCCTCCCGAGATTTCACTTTCTTCCCTGACTTGGAAGATTTCAGATGTTTCGAAGGTATTGAACTTCGATTTACTTCTTGCAAGCCCTGATGTATGGGTCTTAACTTTCGCTTCCCTCCTGATCTTATAAACTTGAATCAAGTTCGCCTCTTGGACCTCATCTATGCTTCTGAAAAGCACTAGTCTCTTCTGAGCTTGGTCCTTCGAGAATTTTGAATTCCCACGTACTCCTTGCATTAATCTGCTCACGTTGGATCGACGGTCCACAACGTTCCTCGATCCAATGGTCCATATCACATCGCAACTTCAGGTTTCAGAAGTTTATTCGCACCAATGCGCGATTCTCTTGTCGCGCGAACTACGCACTCACAGATCCGACGGTCAAGGTGGGTCCCGATAGATCCTTGGATCTACGACCCATATCGCATCATGACTTCGGGTTTCAGAGTATCCATCCCCTTTACGATGATTACCAACATTCATCGATCTTGCGAAGACTAAAGGAGTCGAGGCGTTAACGCCTGCGCTCCTTCTTCCAATCTAGCGATCGCGACAGACCTTGGATCCTCCCAAAAGATCTCATTCGTTCGTCTTCCAAACGAAAGGATAATCCATTTTGATACTTGAATCTCGCTATCCTTCCTGATCTTCATCAATTATGAAGGATTTAAGAGCGTTGCACTCTTTCTCCTAAACTTAACACTCAGAAGGGTCTTCCACACAACTCTTGCGCTCCTTCGTCAAGTCTAGAATTTAAGTGGTTCTCGGTTTGCTTGCCTCGCAGAGAACCTCTGCATATCTGCACGACCTCTCCTGATCTTAACAAACTCCATACTCCAAGGGACTCAGAACAACTAGGAGGGTCGACATGCATACAAGAAACTATGCCCACGGTCGACGAACTTGTAGTTTGTGGCTCTAGATTAAGCCACCACATGACGCAAGCATTTATGAGTATAAAAACACGTCCAATTCATACAATTTCCTACTTTCCTAATTAGACAATCAAGAAGACACTAAAAGGGTACAGTATAAATCATTAAGAAAACATATCCATCCCTGCAACATTCATAGGATATCCAACTTTAATTCACAATACCAGTTATATACACAAGATATGCGATTACTTATCTATTACAGGTGGTAGCCAACTAACTGACTGTGGGTGTTCATCCTTCCACCTGACCATAGGCTTAGAGGCATTCATTCTTAGCACTCTGGGCACCCCCGTGCCAAGCCATGATATCACCAGAGAACTCTCGTAGTTCTCAAGGATTCTTTCTTTGTTTCAGCTTCCGCTCGGGTTCTGTTCTCTACAAAATTTCAGAGATTTCCTTCTCTGTTATGGCCCTGGGGGAGGTTTATCAGATGCTCACTCGACATCAAGCTAGCGGCCTTCTGTTCCTCATCTGCTGGAGATCTCCCGCATTCTCCTTACCAATTTTCTTATATCTTTTCCCCAGGAGGGGTCTCGACCCATCCTGTTCCTTCTGTCAGAAGGGAACTCGGGTCAACTTGGTTTTTCATACCCAGTGGTACTTCAAGATGACATTCTGCAGTTATACCATGTTTTCATTCATGGGAGTGGTTGATAATTCAACCACTGGTCCTTTCTTCATTAACTGGTTTCTCTCCTTGGGATCCAAAGGAGATTTATTACCCCCATCAAGGGAAATTTGGGGTTATTTGATATAATGAGCCCTCTCTTATAGTTTTAACATTCTTTTCTCAATTTATATCATGGCTAGTACTTTCAAGGCTTCACCCCACAATCAGTTATTGACAACTCAAACAATAATACGTTTACATTGTCCACATGTCTTAGCATGGTAATCCTATTTTATGATTAATTATAAGCTGGGGGAAACAAGGGTGTTACAGTGTACAACTTGATACAAAGTCAATCAAGAGGTGAGTAGATCCAATAAACAAGTAAAATACTTTACTAGTTCTATTAAAACTACCTCACTAAAACAAATAGAAATACTTCTACTTATTCTACCTAGCAAAATACTTTGTTATGAATCTCTTAATATAGGGAAGTAAACAAGAAAGAACAGTTAAAACAAAGCAATATCTCCTCAATAATAGTTTCTATAACATCAATAAGACCTTTAATGCCAATATGGTGTTCCTCCAAGATTCCTTTATTCATTAAAAATCTGCATGCAAATACTTGCAGCAAAACTAGAAGAAATGGGAAAGAGAGAGAGAGAGAGAGAGAGAGGAGTGGGAGAGATTTGGGCATAGTGGTGTTGCTCTGAGAAAAGATGGAGAAATGAGGATGGGTAAACATTCTCTTATACATGGGAGAGAGGAAATACCCCTCTTGGATGAGCTCCAAGTGGCACACATCAAATATAGATAGACAAAGTCAAGAAATAAACACTTTTAGGGTTTTGGTAAGGATTTAGGGTTTGAGGGGTGACATGCGAAGGGGTAAAACACCTTTTTGAATTTTCAAACATTAAGTTAGACTCAAGGGGAGAGAAATTAGGGTTTTAGGCACTTTTTCCACTTTATTTTTTTATTTTCCCTAAGTTCAAGAGGAAGGGGGGAACACTTTTTACTAGGGAGACATGACTTTAGGTTGTTGGCTTAGCCCTGGGGGTTGTTTTAAGTGGAAAATAACTTTTCAAAATTAGGAAAAAGGTCAAGAAACCTTTCCCACTCTCTCTCAAGTATTATTTTCCTTTTTACAATTTTTGGCATTTTACTTTGCCAAATTAAAACAATTAAATGCCGACTCAAGATTGACTTGGACTCCTCATGGACAATGACCTAGAAAAACTTGCCCACTTGAGCTGAAACTTGGTCCAAGGGTGTAGGGGGTCTCATGCCATTTATTTTGAGTAGTCACACCCCTATCAAAATCCCCTAAGACCAAATTTTTACATTTTTACATCAAATTTAATTAAAATTACCATTAATTGGGTAATTTTAATAAATTAAAAAAAAACTACTTAGACTCAATGGAATTACACAAGAATCTAGGATATGTATAACATGGTAATTTAAAATATTTGTAGAACCTAGTAACCCATTGGGCTCGATCATTAGAACGCCTTTCACCACTTTGGAGGATTATTGTGAGTGAAAAACTCAAGGTTAATTAAAATGGTTGGTTAGGCCAGATTAATTACTTGAGGAAAAAAAAAAATCGATGAAAGGAATTACCTAATTATAAAGTCCTAGGAAACTAACCTAAAATATGATCCATGCATACTCATTACATTATTATCCCATGCAGGGGAGCAGAAATTTCGATTACAAAAAGACGTCCCGAGGGAAAAAAATGCCTAGTATAACCAGAAAGTATTCAACTTTGTTCGACTATCAGGTACATAGTTTCATGGTACATGGAGTTGACCCCTAGTCGAAATAGGTGGTCAGCATATGGCTCCACATGGGTATGTGTATTCGATCTTTCTTTGGAAGGAGAGCATGCGAGAACTTCATAATCTACAAAACAAAGTGCTCACCAATACCCAACATAAATACATGCGTGAAAACAATAATTAAATAAATGAAATGCTATCAACAATAATTACATAAATGAAATGATTATAGACAATAACCACACACACAAAATGACTATACAATGAAATACATTCATAAAATGAAATGATACAAAACTGAAAGAAAAATGAAAAAGTTTAGAAATATGTTACAAAGGGTGCCCCTTTGGACACCAAGTGGTCATGTTGAAAAATTACTTCAAGGTGGATTCCTCTCACTAGCATGTCTGAATTTATGTCGTCCAACTGGTTGAGATGAATTGCTAGAAGACTGATACACTTTATCTTGTTTTCTGATGTTCTCATGTGAATCTCTGTTTCTAGTTTTCGACCATTTGGGATAATCCTCCTTAAAACAATTATGATGAAGTTGCATAGGTGCCAAGTGAAAATATTTTGAATTTAGTTTTTATTTGAAAGGCTTGGCATACTTTTCCATAGGAACAATATGTTCCTTATTATCATTATTATGATCTTCTACCAGACTTGCTTCACTTATTATTCCTTTGATTTCTTTCCTTTCAAGCATGAAAAGATCATCTTTGTTTCTAGATAGCAACATACCCCAAGCATCAAGTACATCAATCAAAACTATGTCCATTTCTATCATGATGTCTGGGAATGTAGCCAAGTGTACTTGTAATCCCTTAATCAAACCATGCACCTTAATTATTTTTCTATCCATGGCACAAATGTTACGATAAGGTCTTGAGATACTTAAGTTTAATTGTTCCATTAATTTCTTAGTCATAACATTTGATCTTGCTCTAGAATCAAGCATACAATTGTGAAGAATATAATCATTCATGAGAAAATAAAGATAAAATGGTCTATTCTTTTCATTCCCCCTATCCATATTTTGAAAAATTACAGGTGCATCCTGGTAAGCTATTGCTGGTGGTCTGTCAACATTGTTCTGAGAAGGATTCTCTATTGCTTTGAGTAATTTCTCCCTTTGAGAGGGAATATTCATAATTTCTGACACAAGTACCAAGATCTTTGCATTATTGAGCCACCCTCCTAAGTCAATATTTAATTATGAACTTGTGTGAACCATTGTTTTAAGAGGGGGAAGAGGTATTCTAGAAACAATTGCTTGAGGCCTATCTTGATTATTGCTTCCATTCCTTTGATAAGTGATGCCTCTATATCTAGCCATTTCTGACACTTGTTGGGGAGTAGGCTTAGGACCAAATTTTTCTTTTGCCTATCCACCACATTATTCATACAATTTACCCCCTCACTATATTCCATCAAATCCATCCATTCATTCATGCCAACATTATACTCATGACCAAACATATTTACTTGTTCATTTTCTAATTTATAAGGTCCCACTTCACTACATACATGAAGAAAAACTTGGCAAGTGGATTCCTCATGGAATTGTCCACAAGGTATACAATAAGGAATAGATTGGTAATCAACCAATTTAGTGGATTTGAATGGATTTGGTGGCCTTTGATCTTGAGGAGGAGGTCTCTTTGGCAATTTATCATTTGTCTTATGTTGGGTTCTACTAGATTGATCCCTTTCCATGGCTATCAACCTGTTTTGCATGGCATTCACTTGATTAACATTCTCTCTCATTTGATTGGATTGGTTAATCTCCATTTGTTTAATCTGATTAGCACGATTAACTTCCATCTGCTTAATTAATTGAGCGAGTTACCTAATGCCATCACTAGAAGACTCTTGACCCTCTACTTTCTTCTTTCTCTCCTCAATACTTTTGGAAGGAGTTCCTCTTGAAAAACCAAGAATGTTTGGCATTCTAGCATCTTGCATATTCTTATCCCTTAATTGATATCTGATTTCCCCCTCAAATGACTCCATGTAATGAATTAAAATAGATGCATAAGGAGGTTTGATAGTTGTAGGGAGACTTTTAATGAAGTCATTAAACTTTTTGTTGAACTCATCCATAGTCTCATTCTTTTTTTTTCTGACTTGTACTAAGGGAAACTAAAAGATGGCGATCCTCCTTCTGATCACCCCATATTTCCCTGAAAGCTTTCTGAATTTCGACCAAGGTGCTAAACCTATTATGATCTTGTTATGAAAACCACTCAGCTACATCCCCCTCTAAAGAATACACAAATAGGGTCATCTTAACATCCTCATGATTGTGACCATTGCACCACTTTCCAATACATAAATCAACACTTAAGATGTGAGCATTAACACTAACAACAATATTTCCGAAAAGGAAGGCAATTTCTCAATAGCTTTTTCAGGAATTGCATGAGGAGCACCTTGAATAGCTGCAAAGTTCAAAGGTCTGAGTAGATCACCCATAATTAAATTAGGATTAGTTGTTGTAGTATTAAGAATTGTAGGATTATTATGTCCAAACAAGAGATGGATATCAAAGATTGCTTCTTCACCAAGAATTTCAAGTAGCCTATGAGGAGAAAGTCTATTTATTCTCCTCCTATAAACCTTTTCAGGTTGAGGAAAAGAGTAAACCAACCCAACCAAATTGCTCCTAGTAGTATACCTCAAAGAATTTTCTAATGGAGTTGCCACTTGGAGAGTAAGAAAAAATAAATAACCAACCCAAGTTTAAAAACTTTTAGGGAGAAATTTGTTACTTAGTTCTTAAAGAATAAATTAGAGTTAGTCATTTTAACCAAGGATAAGAGACTTATCCCCGACAACGACGTCGAAGATGTTGTCTTCCTTATACACACCTACAAGCGTGGAGAAGTCTCCAACCCACTTGGTGTGTCCTTGGAGGCACAATTCCTAAGTCCAAACCCACTGTCACCTTGACTTGGACTTCTTCCATCTACGCTCACTCCCAGGGAAGCCAAGGGGGGTAGACCCTACTTCCTATGTAATTTGATTAATGTGATTTAGGAGTTAATTTTAGTTTATTAAGTTAGGGGGATACTAACCTATATGACAAGAAACAATGCAAATGCAAAGCTTCAATGACAAACATACATTTCCCTACAAGGACAACTAATACTAGTGCCTAAAGATTGGGTAAAGGGGTCAATTAAGTTTGTACACAAAGAATAGATAAATGATCAAATTGCAGTGAAATAAAGAATATAACTTTACAATTGAGATAAATACAAGATGAAATATAATAAAGATAAATTACAATGAAACTAACAACAATTATACAAAAGAAACTAGAAAATGGTTAGATAATTACACAATGAACATGAGATATCCACAAATGAAAGAAAGTAACTTGCAGTAAGTTGGAAATAAAACGCCAATAAGAGCTAGTGCGCAACTTAGGAAAAGAGGAGACTTGGAAGTAAATTACCCAAAATAAAGATGGTGCACAACCTTTAAAGATGTATCACTTGAAAGTAGATGTGCCCAAATGAGAAGTAACTTTAACTTGCAAGATAGAATAATGCTTGTAAAGTAAAGTGAAAGAAAGTAAACACCACAACTTGTATTAAGATGTTATAAGCTTGAAAAGTGAAAGTTGTGTAAATAAATTTTAGAAGAGTTTTAAGCCTTAGTTAAACTAGGTGAGGATGCAAGCCTAGACTATGTGTCTACCCCTAAATTCTTACCATTTTGACCAAAATGATTTATGGGTGCTCAAGAAGAAGGGAAAGCAAGGCTCTTCCCTATCTCCACAGATCAACCCGGAATGCTTGGGTGCTCAAGCAGGAGGGAAATCTAGTGTCGTGAAGTTGTCCTCGACTTAGCACCCCCTGTAGCCTCCACAAACACCCTTTTTTATTGTGAAAGTTGTACTAGTTATGGGTGCCTAGTTAAACTAGATAAATTACTTCCCAAATAAATTACTCCCCTAATTAGTCTAGATGTGGCTACAACCTAAGATTACTTCCAACTTAAACAAGATATTAACAAGATAAACAAGAAATGCAAGTCGCACGATATTGCATGGGTTGACTAAGCCGAACCACTTTGCAAGGTGTAGACAAAATAAATCAATGCAAGTAAAAGACTTGGAAAGCAATGAGATTACACCTAGCCACACTACCTTGCCTTAAGGAAAAGTGGGGAAAAATAATGAAAGAAAAAACAGAGAATTAATCTATCCTAGCCTTACAATTTTTCATGGATTGGCAAGGCCAAATCCCTTTGGAAGGTGTAGGAAAATTAACTATTAACAAAACAAAAAATTACTTTTAGATGAGAAGAAAATCCCAAGAGACTCTCTTGGGATGGTTACAATGATGGAAATAATTTAGAGAAGAAAGGGGTTTTGAAACCCTAACTTGGGAGGCTCTTTTGGAGTGTTTTGAGCCCCAAAATGGGCAACACCTCCCCTTGTTCTGGCGAGAACCTGCAAAAAATAACAAGTTAATGCTTGTTGGAAATGCTGCAAATGTACTTAAAAATATTCATAAATGTCTGTTGGTGCAAAACAAAAATTTATAAGTAAAAATATGAACAATAAATGTATATTTTTATGCTATTTTCAGAACATATAATGCCTCAATTCAATAGAGAAAGATGGGGGAAAAGAACATAAATGTTTGGAGGTTTTTGTTGTCCCAACAAGTAAATTTCCAGATCTGAAATCTACTTGTTTGAGCACCTTGGTGACCTGGAAATGGTGTCCAACTTGCTACAAAACCAATCTAGAGGTGAGTAGATCCAATAAACAAGTAAAATACTTTACTAGTTCTATTAAAACTACCTCACTAAAACAAATAAAAATATTTCTACTTATTCTACCTAGCAAAATACTTTGCTATGGATATCTTAATCTAGGCAAGTAAACAAGAAAGAATACTAAAAACAAAGAAATATCACTTCAATAATAGTTTCTATAACATAAAGAAGACTCTCAATGCCAAGATGGTGTTCCTCCAAAGCTTTGTTTATTCATAAAAATCTCCATGCAAATAGCAACAAAACTAGAAGAAATGAGAAAGAGAGAGAGAGAGGAGTGGGAGAGATTTGGGCATAGTGGTGTTTCTCTAATAAAATATGGAGAAATGAGGAGGTGTAGGAATTATTTTATACTTGGGAGAGAGGAAAGACCCCTCTTGGATGAGCTCCAAGTGGCACACATCAAAGATAGATATGCAAAGTCAATAAATAGACACTGTTAGGGTTTTGGTAGTGAGTTAGGGTTTGAGGGGTGACATGGGAAGGAGAAAAACACCTTTTTGACTTGTCAAACATTAAGTTAGACTCAAGGGGAGATAAATTAGGGTTTTAGGCACTTTTTTCATTTTAATTTTTTATTTTCCCTAAGTTCAAGAGGAAGGGGGGAACACTTTTTACTAGGGAGACATGACTTTAGGTTGTTGGCTGAGCATGGGGGGTGTTTTATGTGGAAAATCACTTTTCCAACTTAGGAAAAAGGTTTGAAAACGTTTCCCACTCTCTCTCAAGTCTTATGTCCCTTTTTACATTTTTTGGCATTTTACTTAGCCAAATTAAAACAATTAAATGCTGACTCAAGACTGACTTGGATTCCTAATGGACAATGACCTCGAAAACATTGTCCACTTGAGCTAAAACTTGGTCCAAGGGTGTAGGGGGTCTCATGCCATTTATTTTTAGTACTCATCACACCCCTATTAAAATCCACTAGGACCAAATTTTTACATTTTTACATCAAATTTAATTAAAATTACCATTAACTGGGTAATTTTAATAAATTAAAAAAAAAACTAGTTAGACTCGACGAAGTTTCACAAGACTCTAGGAGATGTCTAGCATGGTCATTTAAAATATTCCTAGACCCTAGTCACCCATTGGTCTCGATCATTATAACAACTTTCACCACTTTGGAGAATTATTGTGAGTGAAAAACTCAAGGGTAATTAAAATTGTTGGTTAGACTAGATTAATTACCTGAGGAAAAAAAACACTTGATGAAAGGACTTACCTAATGATAAAGTCTTATAAAACTAACCTAAAATATGATCCATGCAGACTCATTACATTATTATCCCACGCAGGGGAGTGGAAATTTCGATTACAAAAAGACGTATCGGGGGCAAAAAATGCCTAGTAGAACCATAAAGTCTTCAACTTTCTTTCACTATTGGGTACATAGCTTCATGGTACATGTAGTTGAACCCTAGTCAAAATAGGTGGTCAACAGGATACAAATTCTTTTGGAGGAGGCTAAGATTAGAGAGCATGTTAAGAAAGAGATTTCCACACCCACTAATATGTAATTGTTGGATTTGCATGTTAAGAAGGAGGATAAGAAAAAGAGAATCACTCTTGATTTGGTGAAGGATCATTTGATCCCTCACATTGCAGATAAGATAACCAATAAGTTGACGTATGGTGCCTTGGTTGGTTTACATTAGAGTTCTAGTGCATTTAAACATATGCTCTTAAGAAACGATCTCTCAACCATCCACATGAGTAACATAGATGCATAATTCAATATTTATCTAGATATATCATTTTTATAATTAGTAATTTTGAAAAAAATCATGTAATAAAAGAGTGCTCATATTTTTAAATAAATAAGGAAATTTAGGCTAAAACTTTCTAAAATTTATACTCTGTTTCTGCCTTTCCTTCATTGTCCGTCAAAATATTTTAAAAATTCCATCTATTCCAAACATAATACAACACTTCCTCATAATCCTCGTTATGCTAAAAAAAAAAAAAATCCCTCCCTACCTCGCCTACAAAAAGGAGACTCATTTGACTCAATACAGGGAGCTGTTAAAGTTGAAAAGACATCTCTTCACACAAGTGATCATTCATAAATTCCTGATATAAAAATCCCTTGCTTCCTAGATCCAGGGCCTCCTTTGACAACTTGTTTTCCTTTCTATTTAGTTCTCTGTAGACGTGGGTGTATGAGAACCATTCCAACTCGCCCAACACCTCGCCTATACTCTTCATCAAAGGTTGAAATCGAGCGACCTGAATTTCAACCTTCCCCTTGACCCAATCCACTACCACCTTCATATTGGATCCTTCATAGGGGACTAAAGATTTGGATCAAATCCACCTTGGAGAGGAATTTGAAGCAAATCCACCCTCTCATTAATGTATGAAACTCAAGTCTATACCCCAAAATGTCTGTCTAGTTCTCATCAATCCATTTAACCATAGTATTCAGGCACACTATCTTATAGTAGAAGTGCCCAAATGCAGTTCTTCTCATCAACTCTGGGATCTCGTTGATAGAAATGTTGTCCCCTACCACCATTTTTTTCCTCGATTTACTTTTTTTCCAACACTTTGAATTCGACTTCCTTTGAGGGATGGAAGGGGCTGGAAAACAAAGATGTCCTCTGCACATCCCAAATCTCTGTCATAATCCACCTAATCAACTTCAGCCTCTAGATCCATTCACCTCGAGATTTGATCCTGTACCTAAACCTTGACAATGCTAACATCATGCCCTTTACAGATAAATCCCTCTAGAATCAAAAGGTGACGTTAACTCTGTCATATTCATCACCACCTCCAGAAATTGCAAAGTCAAAACCTAGGATTTCATCTCTCAAAACATCAAATTAGTTATTATTTAATATAACATTGATTTCTTTTAAATTAAAATAAAATCACTTTCAATTTACAAACATCCCACCCATCTCAAATTTTAAACATCCCATCCATGTTAGAAATTTGAAAAACATCCCACCCATCTCAAATTTTAAACATCCCACCCATTTTGGAAATTTGAAATTGTATATTAATAAATAATCAAACTTTGTTTAGGCATTTATTTTTATTTTTATTTTCAAATTGGAAAAATTGGAAAAACAGTGAGGCTATTCATTAGTATAATGATTCATTAAGTTGACTATGTAAAGTGATACATCAAGGGGTTTAGAAGCCTATTAAAGATAAATGATTAACTTGATATTTTCATCTCAAATTTTAAACATTCCACCTATTTTAGAAATTTGAAATTATATATTAATAAATAATGAAAACTTTGTTTATGCATTTTTTGGTTCTTATTTTCAAATTGGAAAAATAGTGAAGATATTTATTAATAAGGTGATTTATTAAGGTGATTATGTAAGGTGATAAACATTCCACCTATTTTAGAAATTTGAAATTGTATACTAATAAATAATGAAAACTTCGTTTAAGCAATTTTTTGGTTCTTATTTTCAAATTTGAAAAATAGTGAAGATATTCATTAATATAGTGATTCATTAAGGTAATACACCAAGGGGTTCATAAGACTATTAAAGATAAGTGATTAACTTAATATTTTTTAATTTATAATCATTAGTTAAGTGGTTCTATGATTTTTAATTATAACCACCAAAATAGAATTAAAATGTATACTATTGAATCTCCTTTCCTATCATTGATATTCGATAGTAAAGCATAGAAAAATGAATAGTAATCATAGTACTTTTGTTCACAAAAAACATTTGAAAGCCTTGTATTGTTGTAAAGGATGTGATTTGGACACTCAAAACAAACTTAGAATGTCATAAATATTATAACCTAGTCTTTTAAACTCTAAACGATGCGTCACTTCATTCCATCCAATCCATTCCTTTCCAATTCATTCCTAGTCATTAGATTATTCTACTAAATTACTTTTGATTCCTGTCACTAGCTATTATTAATCACGAGAACACATTTCAATTCAAAATTTCAATGGGAAGGAACACAAAATTTTTAATCTCAAATATGGGAATATGGGAGGGATGTCTAAATTTTTAATCTCAAATATTTTATTTGTTTGAATTTAAAACTAATGTGTTTTCATATCAATGTAGAATTAATATTTCTAATCTATACTATAAGGGGAAGGGTCGTTTCATGCTTCCTCGTATTCTCATTGAGGAAGAACTGGAAGGTTTATCCAACTCTACCCTAATATTAGTCTTCTCATTGAGAGGGAGAATGAAGAAGCTTTGGTCAACCATTACTAAATATTATTTTTCTCACTGAGTGGGAGCACAAAGAAGGGATGGATAATTGTTCTCCGAGACTATTTTTGTCTTCTAAGGTGTAACATACTCAGATCACCAGTATGGGCCACATTACTATGGAATAACTATGAATACCAAAATGTGATGTGCCCATCACCAACGAACCCTAAATTTTTCTCCAACACTAATCTATAATGTACCCATCAACCCAGACACCTCTAAATTTTGCTTCTTGGGAAAATTAAAATTTCTGTTACCATTCTTTAAATCAAGAAACCTGATACATGCACACACAATTAACAAGAACATGCTAAACTATAAAGCAAATGATTAACCAACCATGTACAATATTAATAGCAAACATGCATGATATAAATACATATTAGAGATAAATAATACCCAACAAAATATATAAATTACACATAAAACATAGAGAGCACTTATATTTTCAAATAAACATTCACTAACTGGATGCAGACGTCAGACGTTCCACCCAACTATAGACACTATTGTTCATTCACTCTCAACAACAGGTCACCCCCGAGCCAGGGTTGTGAATGACTCTAACACACCCAACTAGCTATCAAACTCTCACAGTTTTCCCAACCACATAGAAATCGTATTTTACCAGTTCTCTTCCTCTTTAGCTGGCACAACCCAAAGAAATGCAATCCTTTCTCTCCAATGTAGTCCCTCAGGTTGTTCCACTTCTTTTCCAGGGCTCGAGTGTTATTGGTTGGAAAATAACAATGCTAAAAACTCTAAGGATTTTAAGTTGTAGATAGTTCTTTCACAACTGCCATCATTCTCATGCACAGAAGCATCTATTCCTTTCTGGAGTAGTCAAAGGTTACTTACAACCAACAAGAAATGACTCTTCTCTTCTCATAATTCATTTTCCATGCCCATACCAAGAGAAAGAATGAATGAGGAATGAGTAACAATGAAAATGAGTAACCAAATGAGTGAGGAACAATGAATGACCAACCCCCAAACAACCCAAAATAAGGGTTTATATAATTACATGTAATAAAGCACCACATGGATTTCCCAAGAAACTAATGTAACCACTTTTCCCAACTAAATCCAATATAGGTAATTAAAATATAATTAAAAGGCTTATCCCCTTTAGCCCCCTCTCTCGTGGAATCATAAACCCCTATCTCTGTCCTTGTCTTTCTTGTAGCCAACAATGTATTTTATTATATATTCAAAGTATTACATTTCTAGGTACTATGAATTTTCAACTTTATAGGCACTTCAACCTTTCATAAATAAAAAAAATACATTATTAATCCACCGACTCAAAACCGGGGGATTACATTCCCCTCCCCCTTATTTTGACACTGTCCTCATTGCATATACAAAAGAGAGAAATGAAAATTTCAAAAGTCTTCAAAACTTTGTCAGTAGTCTTCCTACATGGCATCCTCATGCTCCCAAGTAGCATCTTCAAGACCGTGGCAGGTCCAATGAACATTTACCAATCCTATGGCTTGATTCTAGAGAACTTTGACCTTCCTGTCCAATATGCGCACCGGATGGACCTAAAAGTCTCATTTTGGCTCCACTTGAATCAAATTCCAATCAATAACATGGTTGGGATTGTGCACATACTTTTTCAGCAAAGAGACATGAAATACATTATGCACATTCATGGAAGCAGGAAATACAAGCATGTATGCAACTGACCCTATTCTGTCAATACCTCAAATGGACCACAGAATTTGGCTACTAGCTTTGTACAACTACCCGAATTTAATGAGCTCTTCTTGGGATTCAGTTTCAAAAACAAATTCTCTACCACTTTAAATTCTCTAGCTATCATGTTCTTATCTGCATAACTATTCTGTCTATCTTGTGTTGCTTTCAAATTTTACTTATTTTTAACCATTTGGTCTTCCATATCCTTAAGCAATTCTATCCCAAGTACTACTCTGTGTGTTGGGTTGTTCCAACTCATTGGAGTATTGCATTTTCTACCATACAAAACTTCAAATGAGATTATCTTCAATGAAGATTAATACCCATTATTGTAGTAAAACTCAACCAAATGCAAATAATATTCCCACTTAATCACATACATTCTCAACATGTCTTTAATCATTTGGTTGACTCTCTCTGTTTTCCTATCCGACTGTGGATGGTATGCTATACTAAAATTTGTATTTGTACCAAATTCTTTAAATAATCCTCTTCAAAAGATTGAATTTAACTTTTTATCTTTGTTTGAAACAATTGCCTTAGGTATTCCATGCAACCTAACAATTTCCCTCTTGCAAATTTCTGCAATATTAGTTGTTGTATGAGTCATTTGTATGGGAACAAAATGAGTATCCTTTGCCAATTTATCCACCACTGCCATTATTGAATCATGTTTCCTCGTTGTTCTGAGAAATTTAGTAATAAAATCGATGGTTACCACTTCCCATTTCTTCTTTGGAATTGGAAATGGCTGTAGAAAACCCACCCACTGGGTGTCTATGCTCAACTTTCATTCTCTGTCATTCCATACATATGACAGTGTAATCAAGAACATCCTTCTTCACTCTTGGCCAAAAGTATTGACTTCTTATTGTGGCAATTATTTTCCGGTAACTAGGATGTTTGACATATGGAACAATATGCTTTTCTTTTGATACCAAATTCCTAAGTTCTTCAAAACTAGGAACATAAATTTTGTTTTTATGCATAAGCAACCCATCTTCTTTCATCTCGTATCCTTTAAATTTATGTTGTACATTTTCTTACTGTAAGTATTCTTTTACCTATAGTTAATGCTAGTTTGTAACAACATCTAAAATTCTTCTCTTTAAATATCAACTATGCATACAAATGGTTGTAGAATACATGAGATGTACTCTTCTATTGAGTGCATTAAAAACTTTATTTTCTTTTCATTTGATATGTTTGATGTCAAAGTCATACTCACTTAAAAATTCCATCCATCTTGTCTTCTTGGCATTTAAATTTGGTTGCTCAAAAATATATTTCAGATCACTATGGCCTGTCCTTAATTAAAATTTCTTCCCTATTAAATAATGCCTCCACATTTTCAATGCATAAATTATTGTAGCAAGATCCAAATCATGAGTGGTATAATTCATCTCATGTTCTTTAAGCTTTCTGGATTCATAATTAATGACATGTCCATTCTGAGTGAGGACTCCACCAAGCCCTTCTTTGCATGCATCTGTACATACCACAAAAATTCTAATTTGGGTCAACAATCTTCAAAATAGGTGCACTAGTAAGTAATTCTCTCTACAAATTAAAATTTTCCTCACACTCCGTCATTGATTCAAATTTAATTCCATTCTTTTGTAAATAAGTGATGGAATGAGTAATCTTAGAGAACCCTGCTATAAATCTTCTGTAATATCCTGTTAATTCCATGAAAGATATGACTTTTGAAACATTCCTTGGTGTTGGCCATCCTCTAATGGCTTCAATATCTCTGGATCTACTGGCATACCTTCTTTTCAAAAAATGTTCCCCAAATAATGGATCTACTCTTGGTAAAAATAACACTTGCTTAGCTTGGCAATACAATTGATATTCCCTTAGAACTTGCAGCACCAACTCCAAGTGATGTTCATACTCTTCTTCTGACTTAGAATAGATAAGTATGTCATCCAAGAACATAATGATAGACTTATCCAAATAATTTATAAATTTTCCATTCATTAAACACATAAAAATATCTGGTGCATTGGTTAGTCTAAATGACACCAGTACAAATTCATAATGCCCATACCTAGTTCTAAAAGTTGTCTTATTGATGTCTTCTTCCTAATCTCAAGTCTATCTTTGAAAATATTTTTGTTCCTCTTAGCTGATCAAAGAGATTATCAATTATGGGTATAGGGTATTTGTTCTTCAAAGTGCCTTTATTCAGTTGTCTAAAGTCAATACACAAACCTAATGTTCCATCCTTATTTTTAACAAAGAGTATTGATGCTCTCCAAGGTGAAACACTTGGGTGTATGTACCATTTCTTCAATAATACTTCTAGCTGCATTTGGAGTTCTTTTAATTCTAGTGTACTCATTTTGTAAGGTGTTTTTGATATTTGGGAAACTCTTGGTACTAAATTAATAGAGAAATATATATCCCTCTTTGGTGGTAATCTTGGTATTTCTTGGAATACATCTTTGATGCAGGAGCATCGCCAACTCATCAAGCGAGCCAACACATCAAGCGGAGATCAGCTCGATAAACAAACCCAAATTTTTGAAGTGCTTTGGGATTGTAGCGCAAGTCTTTAATGAACCATTTATGAAGGCACATTTGTATATTGTATTGGACCTTGAGCCCTTAAGCTCTCGTCCTTTGGTAGATAGTTGGAATTTAATTGAGTTAATGCTGGTAGATAGGATTTTTAATTCTAGATTTGATAGTTTAGAGTCCGAGAGGGAAAACAGATATAGACACCCTCATTGTACCATTGTAACATAATGGAAGCATTCAAAAGAAGAGAAGAGAAAGCAGAGAATATTGTATGAAGAACACCCATGTACAGGCATTTGAATTAATAGAAGGAAGCTTTGATTCAAGCTCATGGTTTGTGTTGTTTCCTCTGTGTACTGATGTTATGCTCATGAATGTTTGTTTTCTTGTTATGCATTTTCTTTGTATATGTTGTGCATATGATTTCATGTTTCAAACTGAAGTCTGAAAGGGAGAGAGAATGAGGTTCAATTGTTTCTCTATCTGAGCCAGGAGATTCCTGCAAAGGGTGCAGTTGAGGTCATCCGCAAGGAGTGCGTTGATGAGGGCTCAGTAGTTTAACTTTTGTTCTCATTCGCCCAGAAGTGGAAGTGGGTTGTTGAAGCCGTGAAAGGAGTGCATAGGCTGAAGAAGAAGTCTCAGTTGTGAATCTGAGTAAAGGGAATCAAAGACTGCTGCTGCAGGAGTTGCGCAGAGTCGAAGGGATTCAACACTTGAGAGTTGTTGAACGATCGCCGCGAGGAGCGCGTGCAAGTCCCTCTGAAAGAATCTGAGTGGAAAATCTCAGGAGGAATAGACCTTTGAACTCCCTGAAGACTAAGTGCAGGGAAGTTGTTGTTGGAATTCGGAGGAAAGCGTTGCAGGTTGGCGAGCGAGAAAACGAGTCTCGTGGAGAGACACTGCTTTATTTCACAGAATCCTCAAGGGGAGAACAGAAAAACGAGATCTTTGGAAGAGTTTTCAAGAAGTTCCGAGAGCCGTGGGATCTCCCAGAGGTGCAAGGTAGTTGCAGCTCAGGCGTGGAAAGGATTTAAAGCTCAGGAGGGATAGCACCGTTGATCTAAGTCGGTCAGGGCCGTTGGATTGTTCACGAGATCGCCTATAGGGACCTCATGAGGAAAGTGTCCTAAGATTGGTAAGGAGAGTCGCAAGATTGCGAGAAGTGATATCTCGACTACTCCAAGGATAGAGTGGATAAACATAAGTTGGAAAGTGGATAGGTGGCACCTCGCATCTCGGGAACTAGTAAGAGGAAGGGTTGAGAGATTGGCGTTAAAAGTCGCAAAACGCGAGGACACGAGGCACGAAGTGGCGAGGAGGCTAGGAGCTGTCCATCTGAGAAGGACAGGTGGAGGAGATCTAAGGATTTTGCGAACTCAGGAGCTCGTAGGGTGAGAGCCCAAGTATTGGGTATCCCAAGTCATGAGGACGCGAGGAGCGAGAAGGTGAATAGCTGTTGGATCCGCAAGTGGGCTCCTGCATCGGAGCCTCGCGAGAAAAGGATAGAGGACTTGGCCACGGAAATCGCGAAGTCACGAGGGAGCGAGGTCGCGAGTTTCTGCACCTCGGACCTCGGAAGTTGATGGGGAAGTTATTCAACCTTGCGAGTAGCGAAGTCACGAGGGGGCGAGGTAGCGATAGCGTGGAAGTCCCGAGAGAAGTGACGGGTGTGGATGGGTCAAGTCACATGTGCGCATCGGAGTTTCGGTACCTCGGGTATAAGAGGTTGGAGAACCAAAAGTTTGGTATCGCGAGTAGCGAAATCCCTCAGGGAGAAGTCAGCGAGTTGACTGACCATCGGGTCTCGGGGATCCGAGGGTGTAGCGCTCGAATATTGGACTCGCGAAGTCGCGAGTTTCGATCCTCCGAGAAGTTAAGGAAGAGGATCGCGCGACGAAGAGAATTTGTGGGTAGGAAGATTCCCGATAGGGAATTAAAAGAACCTTTGAGTTCTTTGGGCCGAGAAGAGAGGAAGGTCCTATGTGAGCGGACGTGCCCCTGGCTGGCGCATTTGCGTCAGAGTGGTATCAGAGCAAGAAATTCTTTGCTTTCTATAGCAGAGAGGGAGAATACACCATGCCACCCAGAAGAGAAAGACAATCACCTGACCCAGAAGATAGGGAGGTGCGAAGAAGAGGGAGGCCGGTAGGAAATCCAGAAATGGAGAGGCAGATGAGAGATCTCTGAGCAAGACTCGAGGAGATGGAGACAACATAGAGATGCACAAATGGTGCAGGGGATCTGAGTGATTCTGAGAGCGAGATTGAGGCTGAACGAGAGGAGGAAGTTGCAGCCGAAGATGCATCAACTGAGCGATTAATTAAAGCTATCGCCTGGATGAGTTCAAAGACAAAGATGGATATTCCAGTCTATGAAGGGAATCTTGACGCAGAAGAGCTATTGGACTGGATCCGAGCTCTTGACACTTACTTCGATTATGAGGATATCGAAGAGGATAAGAAGGTCAGGCATGCTGTCACAAAATTGAAAGGACACGCAACATTATGGTGGGACGAGCTTCAAGCAGATAGATGCAGCAAAGGCAAGCAAAAGATTAAAAGTTGGGACCTAATGATTGCGAAGGTGAAGGCAAAGTTCATCCCAAGGGATTATCAAATCACACTGTTCAGGAGAATGTAGAACCTGAGACAGAAGTTGATGACAGTAAAGGAGTATATTGAGGAATTCTGCAAGCTCAATATCAGAGTAGGTCATCGGGAGAGCGATGATGAAAAAGTTACCAGCTATATGAATGGCTTAAGATTCGATATCCAGGATGAGATGAGTATGAAAACCATCAGAACGGTGGAGGATGCGTATCATATGGCATTGAAAGCTGAAGAGAAGATAAGTCGTAAGCCAGGACAGTGAGGCCGAGGTAGGAGCCAGCCAAAAGGTAAGTCAGTTTCCCAAGATAGGTTCCAGAAATCCAAGGACAACTGGAAGAAGCCTCAGACTATAACATAAAGAGGTGGAAGTTCACAGTGAAGACAACACACTGAACAACGAAGGTAGCAGACAAAACAGAGTTGAGGATACGCTGATAATAACACATTTCCTCATACCAGAGGTAGAGGAAGAGGCAAAGGTGGAGTCATCACATGCTTCACGTGTGGTAAGAATGGGCACAAGGCAGTTGACTATCCAGATAGGAAGAAGGATGGAGGAGAAGCTCACATCGCTGAGACACAGAGGCGAGATGTTGAAGCAGAAGACGCAGAAGACGGAATGTCATTGATGATGCGTAAGGTTCTATTAACACCCGAGAAGGAGGTGGAGGACACAACTCAAAGAAACAAACTTTTCGGAAACACATGTAAGACCAAAGATAGGAAATGCAAGGTCATCATGGATAGCGGAAGCATGGATAATCTCGTTTCGACCGAGATGGTGGAGAAACTAGAGCTGGAGACAACTGATCACCCGAGTCCATACAAAGTTTCATGGCTACAGAAGGGACATCAGGTAAATGTCACCAAACAGTGCTTAGTTGACATCAAGATAGGAGGATATAATGATAAAATACTCTGTGATGTTATTCCTATGGATGTATGTCATTTATTGCTAGGCAGACCATGGCAATATGAAAGGAACGTAATTCATGATGGGAAGATGAATACGTATACTTTGGAGAAGAATGGGAGAACACATATTCTACTTCCAATTAAAGATAAAGAAGTAAACCTAGAACCGAGGAATACTGTACTTCTCATGAGTGGGAAGGAACTTCTGGTAGAAGTAAAGAAGAAGGAAGATCCACAATTCTTTGTGGTCAGGAAACCAAAAATCGTTTTGACCAGCACAAGAGTGGATGATTTTCCGGAAGAAATTCAGGAGCTACTGGAAGAGTTCGCTGACATTGTGGTAGACAAATTACCTCATTGGTTGCCACCGATGAGGAGTGTGAGTCATCATATAGACCTCATACCAGGAGCTAGTTTACCAAATAAAGCCGGGTACAGATTGACACCACAAGAGAATGAAGAGGTTAAAAGACAGGTCCAGGATTTGTTGGACAAAGGTTTGGTCAGGGAAAGCTTGAGTCCATGTGTTGTTCCAACAATACTCAGTCTGAAGAAAGACGGAGGCTGGAGGATGTGCACTGATTCAAGAGCCATCAATAAGATAACTATCAGGTATAGATTCCCATTGTCGAGAATGGATGATCTGATGGATTGCCTGAGTGGGGAAAAATATTTTTCAAAAATTGATTTGAAAAGCGGATATCACCASATTYRCATGAGAGAAGGTGATGAGTGGAAGACAACCTTCAAGACAAACGAAGGATTGTATGAATGGCTAGTTATGCCATTTGGCTTGACGAATGCGCCAAGTACCTTTATGAGGTTGATGAATGAAGTCCTGCGGGAATTCATCGGGAAGTTTGTCATTGTGTATTTGGATGATATACGGATTTTTAGTAAATCAGTGGCAGAACACTTGAAGCATTTGGATATAGTGATGAAGAAGCTACAGCAGGAGAAGCTATTGATTAACGTGAAGAATTCCTCATTTATGAAGACAGAACTCATTTACTTGGGTTTTGTTATTTCGGCTAATGAGTTGAGGATGGATCCGGATAAAGTGGAGGTAATTAAGAATTGGCCATCACCGAGAACTGTATTCGAGGTGAGAAGTTTTCATGGTTTAGCTAGTTTCTACAGAAAATTCATCAGGAATTTCAGTTGAATTAGTGCAACAATGATGGATACTATCAAGAAAAGACACAAATATTTTCATTGGACTGAAGAGGCAGAGAAGAGCTTCAATCTGTTGAAGTGAAAGATCACAGAAAAGCCGGTTTTGGTGTTGCCAGATTTTACGAAAGTGTTCCAGGTGAAATGTGATGAAAGTGGCTTTGCCATAGGAGTGGTCTTGAGCCAGGAGGACAGACCAATTGCATATTTCAGCAAGAATCTAGATGAGGAAAAAGTGAAATACTCCACGTATGATAAAGAATTTTATGCTATCATACAGGCATTGAAGAAGTGGAGGCATTACTTGATCCCAAAGGAATTTGTTCTGTATAGTGATAATCATGCATTACAGTTTGTGACTCAACAGGATAAGTTGAATCAGAAACATGCTAAATGGGTAGAGTATATGGATAATTTTACATTTGTAATTAAACACATTTCAGGTACTGCTAACAAAGTGGCTGATGCTTTGAGCAGGAAGTGTTTGTTGCTGCAGGAGTTTCGAGTCAAAACATTGGGTTTTGAAAATCTTAGGGACATGTATGCAGGTGATGCAGATTTTGCAGAGGCATATGAAGCAACTGGGAATCCAGTTCTCAGAGACAGAAGCCCATGGATAGATTACATGATCCAAAATGGACTGTTGTTCAGAGGAAATCAATTATGCATTCCAAATTTCTCCATGAGGGAGAACCTGCTAAAAGAGAAGCACAATGGTGGATTGGCAGGGAATTTTGGCCACGACAAGACATTTGCAAAGCTAAGCGAAGCATAATTTTGGCTAGGGATGCAATCGGAAGTCAACAAGTTTGTTGACAGGTGCAGAATTTGCCAGCATTCAAAAGGCAGGAAGCAGAATGCGGGATTCTATCAACCGTTACCCATACCCGAAAGACCGTGGGGTGAAATCAACATGGATTTCATATTGGGATTGCCTAGGATGAAAAGAGGACATGATTCGATCTTTGTGGTGGTTGACAGGTTTTCAAAAATGGCACATTTTATCCCATGTCAGAAGACCAGCGATGCGACTCATATCACAAATTTGTTTTTCAAGGAGATCGTTAGACTTCACGGGTTACGCAGAAGCATAGTATCGGACAGGGATACGAAATTCATTGGACATTTCTGGAGAACATTGTGGAAGAAGCTGGGGACTAATTTGATGTTTAGTTCTGCTTATCATCCTCAGACGGATGGGCAAACAGAAGTGGTAAATATAAGTTTGGGAGACTTATTAAGAAGCTTGGTGACAGAGCACCATAGAAGTTGGGACAATGTGTTGCCACAGGAAGTGTTTGCATACAACGAATCAGTGAACAGGAGCACAGGCAAAAGTCCATTTGAGATTGTATATGGCAGGCAGCCAAGAGGAGTATCTGAATTGAGGGATTCAGAGCAGATAATAACCAAGAGTGCAAGCGCTGAAGAATTCACAGAAGCGATGGAAGAACTTCACAACAGGGTGAAGGAGCGATTGTTGGAATCAAACCAGGAATATAAGCGCAGAGCGGATCAACATTGGAGACAAATTCAGTTCGAAGTTGGTGATCTAGTTCTGGCACATCTGAGGAAGGAAAGGTTCCCAAGGGGAACATACAACAAGCTGAAAATGAAGAAAATTGGGCCATGCAGAGTCCTAAAGAAATTGGGAGAAAATTCTTATGAGATTGAATTGCCGGATGAGATCGGAATATCTCCGACATTCAATGTCTCAGACTTATATCCCTATAAGGCTGAGGAAGCAAGAGCTGAAAGTGATGAACAACCAGAAATCCAGTGGCAGAAGCAGATGCCGATTTCAGAAAAGCCACAGATGGAGCGTATACTTGACAAGAGAGTGAGAAAAAAGACCAGGCGAAAGCAATACTTCGAGTATTTGTTTAAATGGAAAAGCCATCCAGTGGAAGATGCCAGTTGGGAGACAGAGGCAGTGATTCAAAAGCATGGACAGACCGTGCAGGATCTCATGGATAGGATCCCATGAAAGTTTTCAAGCCGAGGAGTATGATGCAGGAGCATCGCCAAGTCATTAAGCGAGCCAACACATGAAGCGAAGATCAGCTGGATAAACAAACCCAAATTTTTGAAGTGCTTTGGGATTGTAGCGCAAGTCTTTAATGAACCATTTATGAAGGCACATTTGTATATTGTATTGGACCTTGAGCCGTTAAGCTCTCGTCCTTTGGTAGATAGCCGACATTTAATTTAGTTAATGCTAGTAGATATGATTTTTAATTCTAGATTTGATAGTTTAGAGTCCGAGAGGGAAAATGGATATAGACACCCTCATTGTACCATTGTAACATAATGGAAGCATTCAGAAGAAGAGAAGAGCAAGCAGAGAATATTGTATGAAGAACACCCATGTACAGGCATTTGAATTAATACAAGGAAGCTTTGATTCAAGCTCATGGTTTGTGTTGTTTCCTCTGTGTACTGATGTTATGCTCATGAATGTTTGTTTTCTTGTTATGAATTTGCTTTGTATATGCTGTGCATATGATTTCATGTTTCAAACTGAAGTCTGAAAGGGAGAGAGAATGAGGTTCAATTGGTTCTCTATCGGAGCTAGGAGATTCTTGCAAAGGGTGCAGTTGAGGTCATCCGCAAGGAGTGCGTTTATGAGGGCTCAATAGTTTAACTTTTGTTCTCATTCGCCTAGAAGTGGAAGTGGGTTGTTGAAGCCGTGCAAGGAGTGTGCAGGCCGAAGAAGAAGTCTCAGTTGTGAATCTGAGTAAAGGGAATCAAAGACTGCTGCTGCAGGAGTTGCGCAGAGTCGAAGGGATTCAAAACTTGAGAGTTGTTGAACGATCGCCGCGAGGAGCGCGTGCAAGTCCCTCTGAAAGAATCAGAGTGGAAAATATCAGGAGGAATAGACCTTTGAACTCCCTGAAGACTAAGTGTAGGGAAGTTGCTGTTGGAATTCGGAGGAAAGCGTTGCAGGTTGGCGAGCAAGAAAACGAGTCTCGTGGAGAGACACTGCTTTATTTCACAGAATCCTCAAGGGGAGAACATACAGACGAGATCTTTGGAAGAGTTTTCACGAAGTTTCGAGAGCCGTGGGATCTCCCAGAGGTGCAAGGTAGTTGCAGCTCATGCGTGGAAAGGATTTAAAGCTCAGAAGGGACAACACCGTTAATCTAAGTCGGTCAGGGCCGTTGGATTGTTCATGAGATCGCCTATAGGGACCTCATGAGGAAAGTGTCCTAAGATTGGTAAGGAGAGTCGCAAGATTGCGAGGAGCGATATCTCGACTATTCCAAGGATAGAGTGGATAAACAGAAGTTGGAAAGTGGACAGGTGGCACCTCGCATCTCGGGAACTCGTAAGAGGAAGGGTTGAGAGATTGGCGTTAAAAGTCGTGAAATGCGAGGAAATGAGGCAGGAAGTGGCGAGGAGGCTAGGAGCTGTCCATCTGAGAAGGACAGGTGGAGGAGATCTAAGGATTTTGCGAACTCAGGAGCTCGTAGGGTGAGAGCCCAAGTATTGGGTATCCCAAGTCACGAGGGCGCGAGGAGCGAGAAGGTGAATAGCCATTGGATCGAGATCATGGAAGGACCGTTGGATCTGCAGGTGGGCTCGTGCATCGAAGCCTCGTGAGAAAAGGCTCGAGGACTTGGCCACGGAAATCGCGAAGTCACGAGGGAGCGAGGTCGCGAGTTTGGGTACCTCGGACCTTGAAAGTTGACAGGGAAGTTATTCAACCTCGCGAGTAGCGAAGTCACGAGGGGGCGAGGTAGCGATAGCGTGGAAGTCCCGAGAGAAGTGACGGGTGTGGACGGGTCAAGTCACAGGTGCGCATCGGAGTTTCAGTACCTCGGGTATTGGAGGTTGGAGAACCAAAAGTTTGGTATCGCGAGTAGCGAAATCCCTCAGGGAGAAGTCAGCGAGTTGATTGACCATCGGGTCTCGGGGATCCGAGGGTGTAGCGCTCGACTATTGGACTCGCGAAGTCACGAGTTTCGATCCTCCGAGAAGTTAAGGAAGAGGATCGCGCGACGAAGAGAATCTGTGGGTAGGAAGATTCCCGATAGGGAATTAAAAGAACCTTTGAGTTCTTCGGGCCGAGAAGAGAGGAAGGTCTTGTGTGAGCGGACGTGCCCCTGGATGACGAATTTGCGTCACAGTGGTATCAAAGCAAGGAATTATTTTCTTTCTATAGCATAGAGGGAGAGTACACCATGCCACCCAGAAGAGAAAGACAATCACCTGACCCAGAAGATAGGGAGGTGCGAAGAAGAGGCAGGCCGGTAGGAAATCTAGAAATGGAGAGGCAGATGAGAGATCTCTGAGCAAGACTCGAGGAGATGGAGACAATGTAGAGATGCACAACTGGTGCAGGGGATCTGAGCGATTCCGAGAGTGAGATTGAGGCTGAACGAGAGGAGGAAGTTGCAGCCGAAGATGCATCAACTGAGCGATTAATTAAAGCTATTGCCCGGATGAGTTCAAAGACAAAGATGGATATTCCAGTCTATGAAGGGAATCTTGACGCAGAAGAGCTATTGGACTGGATCCGAGATCTTGACACTTACTTCGATTATGAGGATATCGAAGAGGATAAGAAGGTCAGGCATGCTGTCACAAAATTGAAAGGACACGCAACATTATGGTGGGACGAGCTTCAAGCAGATAGACGCAACAAAGGCAAGCAAAAGATTAAAAGTTGGGATCGAATGATTGTGAAGATCAACGCAAAGTTCATCCCAAGGGATTATCAAATCACACTGTTCAGGAGAATGCAGAACTTGAGACAGAAGTTGATGACAGTAAAGGAGTATATTGAGGAATTCTGCAAGGTCAATATCAGAGCAGGTCATCCGGAGAGCGATGATGAAAAAGTTGCTAGATATATGAATGGCTTAAGATACGATATCCAGGATGAGATGAGTATGAAAACCATCAGAATGGTGGAGGATGCATATCAGATGGCGTTGAAAGCTGAAGAGAAGCTAAGCCATAAGCCAGGACAGCGAGGCCGAGGTAGGAGCTAGCCAAAAGGTAAGTCAGTTTCCCAAGATAGGTTCCAGAAATCCAAGGACAACTGGAAGAAGCCTCAGACTAGAACATAAAGAGGTGGAAGTTCACAGTGAAGACAACACACTGAACAACGAAGGCAACAGAAAGAACAGAGTGGAGGATACGCTGATAATAACACATTTCCTCGTACCAGAGGTAGAAGAAGAGGCAAATGTGCAGTCATCACATGCTTCACGTGTGGGAAGAATGGGAACAAGGTAGTTGACTGTCCAGATAGGAAGAAGGATGGAGGAGAAGCTCACATCGCTGAGGCACAGAGGCAAGATGCTGAAGCAGAAGACGCAGAAGACAGAAGGTCATTGATGATGTGTAAGGTTCTATTAACACCCAAGAAGGAGGTGGAGGACACAACACAAAGAAACAGACTTTTCAGAACCACATGTAAGACCAAAGACAGGAAATGCAAGGTCATCATGGATAGCGGAAGCACGGATAATCTTATTTCGACTGAGATGGTGGAGAAACTAGAGCTGGAGACAACTGATCACCCGAGTCCATACAAAGTTTCATGGCTACAGAAGGGACATCAGGTAAATGTCACCAAACAATGCTTAGTTGACATCAATATAGGAGGATATAATGATAAAATACTCTGTGATGTTATTCCCATGGATGTATGTCATTTATTGCTAGGCAGACCATGACAATATGAAAGGAACGTAATTCATGATGGGAAGATGAATACGTATACTTTGGAGAAGAATGGGAGAACACATATGCTACTTCCAATTAAAGATAAAGAAGTAAACCTAGAACCGAGGAATACTGTACTTCTCATGAGTGGGAAGGAACTTCTGGCAGAAGTAAAGAAGAAGGAAGATCCACAATTCTTTGTGGTCAGGAAACCAAAAATCGTTTTGACCAGCACAAGAGTGGATGATTTTCCGAAAGAAATTCAGGAACTACTGGAAGAGTTCGCTGACATTGTGGTAGACAAATTACCTCATTCGTTGCCACCGATGAGGAGTGTGAGTCATCATATAGACATCATACCAGGAGCTAGTTTACCAAATAAAGCCGGGTACAGATTGACACCACAAGAGAATGAAGAGGTTAAAAGACAGGTCCAGGATTTGTTGGACAAAGGTTTGGTCAGGGAAAGATTGAGTCCATGTGCTGTTCCAACAGTACTCAGTTCGAAGAAAGATGGAGGCTGGAGGATGTGCACTGATTCAAGAGCCATCAATAAGATAACTATCAGGTATAGATTCCCATTGTCGAGAATGGATGATCTGATGGATTGCCTGAGTGGGGAAAAATATTTTTCAAAAATTGATTTGAAAAGCGGATATCACCACATTTGCATGAGAGAAGGTGATGAGTGGAAGACAACCTTCAAGACAAATGAAGGATTGTATGAATGGCTAGTTATGCCATTTGGCTTGATGAATGCGCCAAGTACCTTTATGAGGTTGATGAATGAAGTCCTGCGGGAATTCATCGGGAAGTTTGTCATTGTGTATTTGGATGATATACTGATTTTCAGTAAATCAGTGGCAGAACACTTGAAGCATTTGGATATAGTGATGAAGAAGCTACAGTAGGAGAAGCTATTGATTAACGTGAAGAAGTCCTCATTTATGAAGACAGAACTCATTTACTTGGGTTTTGTTATTTCGGCTAATGAGTTGAGGATGGATCCGGATAAAGTGGAGGTAATTAAGAATTGGCCATCACCGAGAAATGTATTCGAGGTGAGAAGTTTTCTTGGTTTAGCTAGTTTCTACTGAAAATTCATTAGGAATTTCAGTGGAATTAGCGCAACAATGATGGATAATGTCAAGAAAAGACATAAATCTTTTCATTGGACTGAAGAGGCAGAGAAGAGCTTCAATCTATTGAAGTGAAAGATAACAGAAAAGCTGGTTTTGGTGTTGCCAGATTTTACGAAAGTGTTCCAGGTGAAATGTGATGCAAGTTGCTTTGCCATAGGAGCGGTCTTGAGCCAGGAGGACAGACCAATTGCATATTTCAGCGAGAAGCTAGAGGAGGCAAAAGTGAAATACTCCACATATGATAAAGAATTTTATGCTATCATAAAAGCATTGAAGAAGTGGAGGCATTACTTGATCCCAAAGGAATTTGTTCTGTATAGTGATAATCATGCATTACAGTTTGTGACTCAACAGGATAAGTTGAATCAGAAACATGCTAAATGGGTAGAGTATATGGAGAATTTTATATTTGTAATTAAACACATTTCAGGTACTGCTAACAAAGTGGCTGATTCTTTGAGCAGGAAGTGTTTGTTGCTGCAGGAGTTCCGAGTCAAAACATTGGGTTTTGAAAATCTTAGGGACATGTATGCAGGTGATGCAGATTTTGGAGAGGCATATGAAGCAACTGAGAATCCAGTTCTCAGAGACAGAAGCCCATGGATAGATTACATGATCCAAAATGGACTGTTGTTTAGAGGAAATCAATTATGCATTCCAAATTTCGCCATGAGGGAGAATCTGCTAAAAGAGAAGCACAGTGGTGGATTGGCAGGGCATTTTGGCCACGACAAGACATTTGCAAAGCTAAGCGAAGCATACTTTTGGCCAGGGATGCGGTCAGAAGTCAAGAAGTTTGTTGACAGGTGCATAATTTGCCAACATTCAAAAGGCAGGGAGCATAATGCGAGATTCTATCAACTGTTACCCATACTCGAAAGGCCGTGGGATGAAATCAGCATGGATTTCGTATTGGGATTGCCTAGGATGCAAAGAGGACATGATTCGATCTTTGTGGTGGTTGACAGGTTTTAAAAAATGGCACATTTTATCCCATGTCATAAGACCAACGATGCGACTCATATCGCAAATTTGTTTTTCAAGGAGATCGTTAGACTTCACGGGTTACCCAGAAGCATAGTATCGGACAAGGATACAAAATTCATTGGACATTTCTGGAGAACATTGTGGAAGAAGCTGGGGACTAATTTGATGTTTAGTTCTGCTTATCATCCTCAGACGGATGGGCAAACAGAAGTGGTAAATATAAGTCTGGGAGACTTATTAAGAATCTTGGTGACAGAGCACCATAGCAGTTGGGACAATGTGTTGCCACAGGCAGAGTTTGCATACAACGACTCAGTGAACAGGAGCACATGAAAAATTCCATTTGAGATTGTATATGGAAGGCAGCCAAGAGGAGTATCTGAATTGAGGGATTCAGATCAGATAATAACCAAGAGTGCAAGCGCTGAAGAATTCACAGAAGCGATGGAAGAACTTCACAGCAGGGTGAAGGAGCGATTGCTGGAATCAAACCAGGAATATAAGCGCAGAGCGGATCAACATCGGAGACAACTTCAGTTCGAAGTTGGTGATCTAATTCTGGCACATCTGAGGAAGGAAAGGTTCCCAAGGGGAACATACAACAAGCTGAAAATGAAGAAAATTGGGCCATGCAGAGTCCTAAAGAAATTGGGAGAAAATTCTTATGAGATTGAATTGCCGGATGAGATCGGAATATCTACGACATTCAATGTCTCAGACTTATATCCCTATAAGGCTGAGGAAGCAGGAGCTGAAAGTGATGAACAACCAGAAATCCAGTGGCAGAAGTAGATGTCGATTTCAGAAAAGCCACAGATGGAGCGTATACTTGACAAGAGAGTGAGAAAAAAGACTAGGCGGAAGCAATACTTCGAGTATTTGGTTAAATGGAAAAACCATCCAGTGGAAGATGCCAGCTGGGAGACAGAAGCAGTGATTCAAAAGCATGGACAGAACGTGCAGGAGCTCATGGATAGGATCCCATGAAAGTTTTCAAGCCGAGGAGTATGATGCAGGAGCATCGCCAAGTCATTAAGCGAGCCAACACATCAAGCGAAGATCAGCTGGATAAACAAACCCAATTTTTTGAAGTGCTTTGGGATTGTAGCACAAGTCTTTAATGAACCATTTATGAAGGCACATTTGTATATTGTATTGGACCTTGAGCCCTTAAGCTCTCATCCTTTGGTAGATAGTCGGCATTTAATTTAGTTAATGTTGGTAGATAGGATTTTTAATTCTAGATTTGATAGTTTAGAGTCCGAGAGGGAAAACGGATATAGACACCCTCATTGTACCATTGTAACATAATGGAAGCATTCAGAAGAAGAGAAGAGCAAGCATAGAATATTGTATGAAGAATGCCCATGTACAGGCATTTGAATTAATACAAGGAAGCTTTGATTCAAGCTCATGGTTTGTGTTGTTTCCTCTATGTACTGATGTTATGCTCATGAATGTTTGTTTTCTTGTTATGAATTTGCTTTGTATATGCTGTGCATATGATTTCATGTTTCAAACTGAAGTCTGAAAGGGAGACAGAATGAGGTTCAATTGTTTCTCTATCCGAGCCAGGAGATTCTTGCAAAGGGTGCAGTTGAGGTCATCCGGAAGGAGTGCGTTGATGAGGGCTCGGTAGTTTAACTTTTGTTCTCATTCACCCAGAAGTGGAAGTGGGTTGTTGAAGCCGTGCAAGGAGTGCGCCGGCTGAAGAAGAAGTCTTAGTTGTGAATCTGCGTAAAGGGAATCAAAGACTGCTGTTGCAGGAGTTGCACAGAGTCGAAGGGATTCAACACTTGAGAGTTGTTGAATGATCGTCGCGAGGAGCACGTGCAAGTCCCTCTGAAAGAATCAGAGTGGAAAAGCTCAGGAGGAATAGACCTTTGAACTCCCTGAAGACTAAGTGTAGGGAAGTTGCTGTTGGAATTCGGAGGAAAGCGTTGCAGGTTGGCGAGCGAGCAAATGAGTCTCATGGAGAGACACTGCTTTATTTCGCAGAATCCTCAAGGGGAGAACGGACGGACGAGATCTTTGGAAGAGTTTTCACGAAGTTCCGAGAGCCGTGGGATCTCCCAGAGGTGCAAGGCAGTTGCAGCGCAAGTGTGGAAAGGATTTAAAGCTCAGGAGGGACAACACCATTGATCTATGTCGGTCAGGGCCGTTGGATTGTTCACGAGATCGCCTATCGGGACCTTGTGAGGAAAGTTTCCTAAGATTGGTAAGGAGAGTCGTGAGATTGCGAGAAGCGATATATCGACTACTCCAAGGATAGAGTGGATCCACAGGAGTTGGCAAGTGGACAGGTGGCACCTCGCATCTCGGGGACTCGTAAGAGGAAGGGTTGAGAGATTGGCGTTAAAAGTCACGAAACGCGAGGACACGAGGCACGAAGTGGCGAGGAGGCTAGGAGCCGTCCATATGAGAAGGACAGGTGGAGGAGATCTAAGGATTTCATGAACTCAGGAGCTCGCAGGGTGAGAGCCCAAGTATTGGGTATCCCAAGTCACGAGGACGCGAGGAGCGAGAAGGTGAATAGCCGTTGGATCCAGATCGTGGGAGGACCATTGGATCTGCACGTGGGCTTGTGGATTGAAGCCTCACTAGAAAAGGCTCGAGGACTTGGCCACAGAAATCACGAAGTCATGAGGTAGCGAGGTCGTGGGTTTCGACACCTCGGACCTTGGAAGTTGACGGGGAATTTATTCAACCTCGTGAGTAGAGAATTCACGAGGGGGCGAGGTAGCGATAGCGTGGAAGTCCCGAGAGAAGTGACAGGTGTGGACGGGTCAAGTCACACTTGCACATCGGAGTTTCGGTACCTCAGATATCGGAGGTTGGAGAACCAAAAGTTTGGTATCATGAGTAGCGAAATCCCTCAGGGAGAAGTCAACGAGGTTACTGACCATTGGGTCTCGGGGATCCGAGGGTGTTGCACTTGACTGTTGGACTCACGAAGTCGCGAGTTATGATCCTCCGAGAAGTTAAGGAAGAGGATCGCACAACGAAGATAATCTGTGGGTAGGAAGATTCCTGATAGGGAATTAGGAGAACCTTTGAGTTCTTTGGGCCGAGAAGAGAGGAAGGTATTGTGTGAGCAGACGTGCCCTTGGCTGGCGCGTTTGCGTCAATCTGCAAACTCTTGCAATACTGAATAATCTTCAAGAGTTGGCCCTTTGGTATTTTTTTGGATCCTCCACGTGAGGTACATAGAATTGATATCCTTTTATAAAACACCTATTCAACTGTAAGGATGGAATCTCCCTGATATAAATGGGTCTTGCAATTCCTTTCACAATACTCTATTTTCCTTCTTCATCAAGACATGTAAATGTCTTGTTATGGAAATCTAAGACAACATAATTCTTTTCGAACTAGTCCATTCCAATCAGGATGTCATAGGATCCTAATGGTATGAT